>PVKY010002760.1:0-24125 GCA_004027775.1 Bradypus variegatus | reverse complement strand
TAGGCAGGAGTTTATCCTGCTTTTTTTTACACAGGAACCAATAATCCTAATGGCTTTGAATGACTCTAAATATATCTCTGTAAGTTGGCATGGCTAAAGGTACGGCTTGTGATAGATGTGCCCAAATTAACACTTTGGCCAGTTTCATGCTCGTTCCATAATATAAACTCACCCAATTTAAACTTCTCTGTTCGTGCAGAGTAAGTTTTGCATTTCCATGGTTTGAGACTCCTTTCACCATCCTTAGTTTTAAAGCACTGTTTGCTTTTCAAGATGTCTCAGAAAAGGCACTTAAAACCAGAGATCGCAAATTCAAATTTTTTTTCTTTTTTTTTTTTTTAAACAGAGTCTAGGGAGGTATTGTAAATTTGAGGAGAGCACAGTAGGGAGTGGTGGTGATTCTGCTAAAGGGAATCTGGCTGTTTAGGACCTCATGGGAATTGGGCTCAACATTGCCAGATAGCATAATAATTTTAAGAGAAACCAGTATCTGAGTTCATATGAAAAATCCTGATTTTTATATAACAGCCACTAGTTTAAAACATCAAAGTCAATGAATGGGTCTCTATTGTATAGACCAAACAATATACCCAGCAACAGTCCAGAAACATGGACTGCCAGTTTTCAGGCTCTGATTTAAATGACTCACATTCTTCCATGTCCCCTTTGTTCTCTTCTAAGATTAACGTGATGATTCTTCACTTATTGTTTTGGATAAATGTTGGTAAAATATTTGAAAGTGCTTTCTCCTTTCATTAGTATCCTAACAGTGCCTTTAATTCCAAATATATTGCCTAGGATTCAAACTATATATTTCTTCTCATTGTCTAGGAAAGAATAACTCAGCTGAGAAGATGTTGATAATAAGGCCCAAATCCAATTCTCTGGGTTTGAGAACATGCTTCTCTGTGGCCTTTGGCCACGCCTATGAAATTCATCCAATCACTTTGCACATACGATTGTTGGTCATAAAGTAGAAAAGGCAAGAGGATGTAAGTAGTGTAGTAAAATCCATTCCAGCTACTGAGACAAAATCAATCCAAGTCTACATATATTGTGAGCTATTTATTTATTTCCCAAAATGTATTCAATGAGTGCCAACTATGTGCCGGGCCTGTGGCAAGATGGCTATTGGATGGGAGGGTGGATGCCTTTCTCTGGGCTTCACTTATTTATTTTTAAAATTTGAATTAAAGGGAAGGAGGCCTTGCTCTCTGGTCATAAGCTATGAAGATGTGAGACTTGAAGCTCCCAGCAGACATAGTTCCTTCATCAGGAGGAAACTGATCTGAGAGAACAAAAGCAATATCAGGAGATGCATTCTCTCTCACCTGGATTTCCCCAGTAGCTTCCTCACTTGTCTCCCAGCTTCTACTCTTGCATACTGACAGGAACTGGAGTGATCCATTAAAAATGAAAGTCAGATGTCACTCCTTGGTTCAAAACCTTGCTTTGGTTCCCTGTCTCACTCAGTTTAAAAACTAAAGTCCTTACCATAGTTTATAGAGCTCCCATGTGATCCGTCCCCATTTATCTCTCTGGATCTCATCTCCTACTAAACTCCTCCTCGTTTACTCTAATCCAGCTGGTCTTCCAAAATTCCTGGTGGGCTCTTGCCTTAGGACATTTGCACTGGCTCTTCCCTGTCCCTAAGACACTCTTCGTACAGATCTTTTCAAGACTAACACTTTCCTCTTCTCCAAGTCATGCTCAAATCTCATTTTCTCATTGAGGATTGCTTTAATTGGTTAGTCAAATGTTATCACCCAACTTGATCCAGAGTTCTTAATCTCTTCCATATAGACACCTTCATGGTCTTGACAAAGTCCTGTCTTTTATTAAGATATATCCTAAATTCATTGATGGCCTGACCTTGCTCCATCAAGCTCATCAGTTAAGCAGTAGAATCAATAAGGTTAACTGGGCCTTCATTTGGGCTAGATGAAACTCCTTCGTTCTATGAGAAATAATAATTCTACTCTGTCCTGTCCAATGCTTAATTGGTAACAATAATACCAATGATGATGGAACTTAAGATGATGATGATAAAATAGCTAACACCCATATAATATTTTCTATGTATCCTGGACTGTTATAGTACTTTAGGTATATTCACTGATTTGAATTCTCACAACAGCCCTTTGAAGTTAGTACTATTATTATCCCATTTATTATATAAGGAAACCGAGGCAAGAGATATTATGTAAATTGTCCAAGCTCTCACAGCTAATAAGTGATGGAGCCACAATTTAAACCCACAAATTATGATTCCAGAGTCCACAATATTTTGGTTTTTAGATGAAAGAAAACTCATCTCAAACTTGTTTAAGTAAAAAGGGGTACTCCCTCCACTAACTGACCAGTCCCTGGGAAGGTCTTGCTTTGGATCTGCTATATCCACGTGCTCACGCCATCAGGATTTGGTGCCCTTCCCTCTCTTCCCTCTGCTCTGTTCTTTGCACTGGCTTCATTCTCAGGTGGATTCCTTCCGTGTGGTGACTCCAGCAACACCGGGACCACATCCTCAGCAACTTCAAATTCAGAAGAGAGAGGGAATCTTCCAAGAGTTACCACGTAGGTCTCAGGACTGAGTCTCAATGATCCCAGCTGAGTAATGGATCCCTAACTGCACGGTTCACTGTGACGACAGGGCTAGAATACGCTGATCAGCCAGATCTTGTTCATGTGAAAACCTGCCCAGCTGGGGGTTGGGGGCAGCACTGGGTTTGTCTCACCAGAATGACATATGCCAAGGAGGGGTGAGGAGCTGTTCCCTAAAGATTAATGGGGTGCAGTTACAAGCAGGGGGATGGATTTTGGACAAGGAAAAATATTGGATGTCCACTAGGGATAGATACTGTATTTTGTTTGTCTGCTTGCTTTTGTTGTTTCTGTTTTTACATATGAACCTGAGAATCACAGAAGTTAAGTAATTGGCCCCAAACCATAGACCTAGAGAGTGGCAGGGCCAAGATTTGAATTCCAAAACTTGTACCATGCTGCCATAAAAAGATAACCTAGAAATGACTGGAATGGCAGGTGGCAGGGTGGTACTTGGGGTCAGGAGATTGCCTGACGCTGTGTCTAGTCACACCATCACTTCCCCTTCCTGCCTTTAAGCCCAGCCCTGAGCGACTCTAATTCCATGCTCACCAGGACTGATCTTCAGGAAGAAAGGAGTGGAAGGTGCCAGGGTCAGGGAGTGCGGCTTCCTTGAGATGTCCAACTCAGTGACCTAGAGAAGCCTTGCTTGGGGCTAATCTGACTAATTTTAGGCTGTTAATTAGCCTCTGGCAATTATTTTTCACATCCAGAAATTTCCCGGTTTTATTTACACAGAGTGACTTAGTCTTTCACAGACCACGTCATCTCCTTATTTTTGGATCTGTTTAAAAAACGACCAGCCCTCAAAGTCTCCCAAAAAGCTAGGCTGAAAGCCGAGGCATAGCCCAGCCTGAATGTCTACACCTTCAAAGGGAAGGATAATCTGGAAGTTAGAGATCAGACAGGCAACAATTTGAAGTACTCTAGGTCAATATATTTTCTATTCTTTTTTTTATCTACTCCCTCCCTCTATTCCTTCCTTCTTTGCTTCCTCCCTTCCTTCCATCCTTCCTTCTTTTTGCTTAAATCCTACATTCTTAATTTGCTGGGCTTATAGTCACTAACAGTTATTTATTAAGCATCTATTGTAAGTCAAACATTCTGTAAAGAGTTTTAAATATGAGGATATGTTTTTGTAAGAGATTTATAATTTACTTTCAAAAAGTTCAGTATAGACAGGGAATATTAAGTTTGTGCTGTTTGGTTTAAATGCCAACTCCAAGGGCAGCAGTCTGCCAAGAACCCACAGCTCAGGGCATGGCCAGCTGCATTCTAATCAGGAAGGTCAGGCAGCTACTAGAAGCACCAGCCATATTCCTATCTTGATCAATAGCCTATGCTTTGCTAATTAGCATAGTGAATGTCAGAAAGGGGTTTTACTGGTGAAAGTAGTAGCCTGCATAATGAAACGTGGACTCTCAGTTTGGTGAAATTGAAGATATTCAAGACGTGGCTGTACTAAAATATTTCAGAGCCATTCCCCACACTTGCTTGAACAGGGTAGAAGACTCTAGGAAGGCCTGTAGCCTGCACCCTTAGGGAAGGCATGGAGACTTGGTTCCTAAATGGTGCTATACCCAGCCATTGGTTTAGGAGGTTGTCTGGTTGTCTGGTTGTCTGATGCCTCATATAAGGGTAATAGAACCTTGCTTCTGGAATGTTGTCATGTCTGCCTTGGATAAACTTTTCCTATATGATGGTGGTCACAGCAGTTCAAAGGACAGAGAGCTTACATTTCATGAGGATTATGAAAGAGACTTTATAAAATGTTTTGTGTTTGTTTCCCAATAAGTTGTTTTTGAGTTAATGTTTGTGTATGTGGCAGAATTTAGTTTGAGGTATCCCATCAACTGAACCAGGCAGGGAGGGTGTCAGGGAGTAGCTAACCCTCGCCTGTCTCCAGCTTCCTCAATGGCTACCGTTTCCACCAAAAAGACCTAATGTCATTTAGGTTAGTTTGCAATGATTTTGCATTTTGGCTAGAAAGATAAACAATTGAAATAACAAGTGGAAAGAAACACAACTCAAAAGAGTGCATTGAATACTTTACGGCACAATGCACATGCAAGAACAGAAGGACTTCAGAAAGGAAAGGAAATGGTTGGGCAAGGTTTTATTCTTTTAAAATTTATTTTTTGTCAGTTTTATTGAGATATAATTTACATAACATAAACTTCACCACTTTTAAGTGCACAGTTTGATGAGTTTTGACAAATGCATCACAATCAACATGTAGAAAATGTTCATCATCCCTAAAAGTTCTCTCCTGCCCATTTGCAGTTGATCCCCTCTCCCTACCACCCAGCCACTGACCACCAGTGATCTAGTAGTATCACTGTAGTTTTGTCTTTTTAAAAAGAATTTCATAAAAATGGAATTGTACAGTTTGTAGTCTTTTGAGTCCGGCTTCTTTTACTTAGCATAACATTTTTGAAATTCATCCATGTTGTAGTGTGTATTAGTAGTTCATTCCTTTTTCTTGCTGAGTGTATTCTGTTGTGTCACAATTTGTGTATCACTTTACCAGTTGATGGACATTTGGGTTGTTTCCAGTGATGGTTATTATGAATAAAGCTGCCATGAACATCCATGTATATGTCTTTGTTTTTATTTCTCTTGAATAAATATCTAGGAGTGTATTTGCTGGGCAGTGTGGTAAGGGTATATTTAACTTCATAAGAAAGTGCCATATTATTTCCTAAAGTATCTGTACTCTCACAAGCAAAGTATGAGGGTTCCAGTTGTTCCATATCCAACACTTGGTATAGACTCTGGGTTATGTTTAAATGGGTGTGTAGTGATAACTCATTACAGTTTTAATTTGCATTTCCCTAGTGATTAATGATGTTGAATATATTTTCAAGTGCTTATTTTCCATTTGTATATCTTTTGTGAAGTATTTGTTCAAATTTTTGCCCATTAAAATTTTTTTTTTTGAGTTGTAAGAGTTCCTTATGTATCCTGGATATACAAGCCTTTATGCCTCATGGAGATACACATATGTCAGGTATTTGTTTTGCAAATATTTTCTTCTGGTCTGTGGCTTTCCTTCTTGCTTTCTTGGCTGGGTCTTTTGTTTGTTTTGTTTTGTTTCTGAACTGTGACTTTTGAAATTTTGATGAAGTTCAATTTACCTATTTTTAGTTTTTGTGTCCTATTTAAGAAATCTTTGTTTAATGCAAGGTCACTAAGATTTTCTCCTATGTTTTCTTCTAGTTTTATAGTTTTGTCTCTTACCTTTAAGTGTATGATCCAATTTTTTTTTTTAATATGGTGTGAGGTACTGGTTGAGATCCTTTTTTTTTTGTTATCCTTATGGATATTGATATTTAATTCTTCCAGCTCCATTTGTTGAAAGACTTTCTTTCCCTTCATTGAATTGTCTTAGCATCTTTGTAAAAACCAATTTGTCACATAGATGGTATGGTATGGTAGGTCTATTTCTGGATTTTCTATTTTGTTCTGTTGATCTATATGTCTATCCTTATGCCAATACCACCACTGCCTTATTTACTATGGCTTTATAATAAACTTACAAATAAATTTTGCACTGTAGTACAAGACCTCCAACTTTGTTCTTTTCTTTAAATCCAGGCTTTAAAGCCTGGGAATTAAGTTTGGTTCTGGACCTACCTGGAGTGACAGGACACAGCTCAGCTCCCACTCTGCCACCTGCAGGCGATGAGACCTTGGACAAGTCACTTGAACTCCCTGAGTCTCATAATTCTTCACGGATTTGTGAAGATTAAATGAATGATTGAAAGTAAAAGAAATATCTTTAAACAGTAAAGAAGAGCACAGCGGCAGCGCGCAGAAGGTTACATCTGGTGGGCGAGGCGCGTGGAGGGACGAGGCGCGTGGGGCGTATGAGGCGCATGGAGCGGGCTGTGGGGCCGCCACGCCCTTTCCTCCTCCAGAGCACTGCACAGGCACCTGCAGTCAGTTGTGGCCACCCCGGCAGGGAACCTTCCAAGTCTTTGGTGGGTGATAGCGCGTCCCTAGGAACTGTCCTCCCGTTCCGCTGCCCCTCGGGCCACCAAATGGTGGGGCCTGCCCTCGTCACTTGTGCCTGGAAGAGGAGCGTCACCAAGTGGTCTTCAGGGGCCCCCAGGTGCAACTTGGGGCGCCGTACGAGACCTTTGGCCTCAGGGTGGCGGTGACTCGCCTCCATCATCAGCTACGTCATCATCCTGCTCAAGTCCATGGCTTTCCTCACCTGCTGCCTCAGGAAGTGCGTGAAGAGGAGCGAGTAGCAGCGCGCGGACGGGGCGGCCCAACTGTGGTGCCAGCTCTGAGGCGAGAGCTTGGAGGCAGTGCAGGCCTCGCACCTGGGCATTGGAGGCCTCAACAACAGCAAGCCTGGAGCCGCCCCGCCTGGCCCAAGCGGCTGGGTAGGCGCGTGACAACCGCAGCTTCACCACAGACCACGGCGAGGGCAGCAGGGAGGCCCTGGGCTCCCGCGGCGTGGGCAAGGACCTCTGGACCCCTGTCCCCTCTCCCCACGTCCAGGTGACCGTGCACACAGAGCCTCCCGCCCCGCCCCAGCCGTGCCCAGACCGCCCGCGGCCTGCAGCCTGCGGTAACGGAGCGCAAAGCCCAGCCGAGAACCGGGAGGGCGAGGCTGACGCCACCAGCCCATCACCCAGATCTCGCATCTTGACGGACCCCTCAGGGAGCTGAGCTGACTTCAAAGACTGGGGTGTGGAATCCAAGCGGCGGGGGTGTTCTCTCCCAAGGTAAGCAGTTTTTAGAGATGTGGCTTCTTTGGAATTACTGCTGAGGTTAACACGCTGGCTGCGGCCTCCCTGTAACGCGGGTTCCGTGAAAGAGCCAAGGAGCAGTTTTAAGGAAACCTAGTTTTGTATAGTAAAATAAGAACACAGCAATAAGCTTCTTTTTTCTGCAATTACAAATGGCCATAACACACACACACACACACACACACACACACACACACACACTCACACACACACAAACCCCCACAAAGCTTGTCATCTTCCTCAACAGGGTATTTTTCTCTTAAACAGGGACCCATCTAGGGTTCTGCTTCCCTTATCTGTAAAGTTGGGGCGAGAGTTGTGAAATAAAACAAAATTGTTTCTAATACTGGAACATACAAAGGTAAAAATCTCTCCAAATTTTTGATCCCTATGTAACAAAACTTAAACATAGAAACAAAAAACCAAACTGTAAAGAGTGATGTGCATATCCCTTGTTATATTGCTATGGGGCAAGGAGAGGTGTTCTGTAGACAGCCCAAATAGATCGCTTTTCCTTTATTCTAAGGTAAAAAATATTAGCTGCCTACACTTACTGGAATCTCCTACTGGGCCCCACCCTGTAGGAGAATGATATGTCTCCATCCCTTGATGTCATTTAACTGTGTGACTTGCTTTCGCCAATAAATTGTGAGCTGAAGTGACATGCGCCTCTCCTGAGCAGAAGCTTTAAGGGTCATCACATTTCCTCCACCTCATTCTCATGCCAGACAGCTGTGTCCCAGATAGAAGCTGCTGCTTCAGCCTGGGTTGTGGAATGAAATCTACATGCTCTAGAACCAAAGGGGATCAGCATAGGGCAAATAATACTCATGAGAAACCTCAATTAATATGAATCGTGATTGTGAGTGATTTACCATAGCATCCTGGCATCAGCTATGTCCCCCAAAGTTTCAATTGATTTCTTAGATTGGTTTGTCGCAGCAGTAAGGTCAAAGCTCCTCTGCTAGTTTTGCCATAGTTTATCTCCACTCTTTTTATCCAAGGAAGGGGAGAAAAGTAATGGTGTTGAATGTCTATTGTGGACCAGACATCGTGCAAAGCATTTTATATCTTTTCTCATTTAGTTCTACAACAATGCTGTGAGTAGGAATTACCATTGTTTTCCAGAGGGTGACATTGATTTTGAGTGGTTAGGTGGCTTGTCCATGTCATATAGTTGGTAAGTGGAGGAGTTTAGTTGTGAGTCTGTTTGATCTGGAAACACTGGGCTGCTGTATGAAGCTTACCCCAGCTACTCCCCAATGTTTGCCTTTAAATGGGAGACTCGTATTTGTTGGAATGCAGGTCACTGAAATATCTTTGAATGTGAATCCTCCAACAATTACCTAAATACTATTGACCTGATCTTGTGATTACTTATTTGGTCTGCCCTCAACTCCTCATTTTTCTAGATGCTGTTCCTTGCCCTCTCCAGCCTTCTTTTTTCCACATGGTTCTCTCAGAAGCAGCTGTATTCTCCCTTGACCCTGTCACTCTTATCTCAAGTAGGCACCTGATAGTTTGAGCCAATAATCTATCCACTGGGATTTTTAGACTAAAATGGAGACAATAGGGCTAGTGTTTCTTCAGTGGTTGAAACCATAAGCTGTATAATTTGTGAGTTCTTGGTGGCTATTTTTTCTGCCTCGAGGGTTATAATGGACACCTGTCATGTGTGGCTGTCCAAATCTTGTGCTTATCTCTACATTTTGAAAGTTCCGTATGTGATGAATCTTGCCACCTCAGAATGGATGTCAGAAACCAAAAATAAACAAACCAACCTATGTTCCCCATCTATGTTTATAGAAAGGGTGCAAAATTTTGGCCTAGGTTCTCCCAACCAGCTAATCCTGTGTGAGGCTTTGACTTGGAAGTAAAGTACTTGAGAAGGTATTTTGGATGAGTGGTGTCTGTCTTGCTGGGTGAGTTGGTGTGATTCTTGGGTTGGTTGCAGTGGTGACCAGATCAGGTCAGTTCTTCAGTAGAGTTCTGGGAAGCTCCTCCTAAAGCCTGCTTCTCCACACTCTAAATGACTCTCTGAGCTAATCCAGGGTGGGTCTCAAAATATCTAACAAATGGTACAGCGTGAGCACTGTCTCATCTGAGGCTGCCTCATCTGGTGGATGCTGTGACCTATCGGAATGAAAGTGGCTACAGTCTGCACACCAGCTGAATGTCAGTCTGAGGAAAGCTAATGTCCTTTCATAAATCCCTTTCTTCTTAAACCGCATAGGTTTTATTGCCTCTCTTGTAGAAAAACAGTTGCTTTCATCAGAGTGAAGCATAAAGGTGATTCAGAGAGCAGTAGGGCAAAGGGCAGGGTCCATCCAAAGGGGCTGAGGTCCTGGCTCCTGTCCTGCCCTGGGAACGGCTGAATCCCTGTTCTTCTACATGTTGACTGTTCTGTGTGATTCCCCACATTATTCTATATAGCTTAAATTGATGGCATTGTTTCAGACCCTTGCAACCCATCTTAAATTGATCAGCTGAGAGCTTTGATGGGTGCTTGGTAGATGCCCCTAGGAAGAGAAAAACAACAGAAATGTAGTTAGACCTTCTGAGTTCCAAGAGGAATAAAGAAAGAACACCGATTCCATGTGGACTGTGTGAAAAGTAGATTGTCCCTATGTTATTCTAAAATGATATTTTTTTTACTTATTTATCCCTTTCCTTTTGTGGAGAGGGCACCCTAAGGGTCTGTTTCACCCCCTTTCCATCTTTCTTCCTCTTATATGGGGGGTCCTGTCACTGTCAACAGGGGGCAGAACAGTAGAAAACAGGTGCAAGTGGAAAGAGAAGGGAATTTTTTTTTTGGCTGTGAAAGCAAATGTTATGACATGGGGGTTCAAAGAAAAGAGGCAATATGATTTAGTCCCCTTAAGAACCTAAAAAACTCACCATGTGTAGGAGACACTCACATCTTTCTTTCTTCAAAGAGATAGAAAATTGGTAAATTAAATAATAAAAATGAAATAGGTGGGACTCAGTAGCTACTCAGTTAAATGATTGATTTAATAAAGGGGTATGGGTTAGGCAGGCTCCATTAAATGGCTTAGAAGGCAAACCCTGAAGGAGGATTTGAGTACAAGTAAAGTATTTTGGAGGTAATTCCAGGAAATCACCGCAGTAGAGTGCAGAAAAGAGAAGGGAAGGCAGCTACTTTATTAGCTACTGCTAATAAAGTGTATTTCATCAGCCTGGGATACTGGAGCTTATCTTGTTTGGGAACTTTAGAGGCCAGTGTAGGAAACACAAATCCATCATATCCTACCCATAGGGGAGGGAGTTGGGGCATTTATACACCAACTCCTATCAGTCATTGTTTGAGGGCTGGTGGTGGTGGTGGGGATGTTAATTACCAGAATAGGCTCCAGCAGACAGAGAACGCCCTTAGGCAAAGAGACAGTTTGGCAGTTGGAGTTGGGCAGCTGTCCTGAAACGGTAAGGGAGAGGGGAAATGGGTAGAGCACAGTTAATACCCTTTTATTGCTATGCATGCCTGTGTGAATATCATGTAATGAATGCTTGTATTAAGGTAGATTCAAACTGATTTGGGGTTTAAGATCAATGGCAGAATTTTAAAAATTAAATCTTTACATAATTATTGCTCAAAGCCCATCACTTCTGTATGACTGTAAACTTCATGAGGGCAGAAGCTGTGTGTTTATTTGATTACTATTCTATCCCCAGACTCTACCACGATGCCTAGCACAGAGTAGAAGCTTAATACATTTTCATTGAATGTATTTTATATAAATAGAGACAATGTGAGGTATTGCTAGATGTGTAAAATTGGGGAAAATCCGAAGGTATACAACTTAACGAAAACTTCTTTTTTTTAAAATGCAATTTTATTGAGATACGTTCACATAGCAGATAATCATCCAAAGTGTACAGTCAATGTGGTTCACGGTATCATCAGATACTTGTGTGTTCATCACCACAATCAATTTGTGAACATTTCCATTACTCCAAAAAAATAAAAAAATAAATAAAAATAAAAAATAAAAAAAAGAACACCCAAAACATCTCATACCCCTTATTCCCTCCTATTATTTGTTTATTTATTGTCTTTAGTTTCTTACTCATCTGTCTGTACACTGGATAAAGGGAGTATCAGTCACAATGTAGAAAACTTCTCTTGACAGTTCTGAAATCTCATTGTTGGCTTAAGAATGTATTACTGTGTGACAAGCAAGTTGATTTACTTATAAAATTATTGATTGTTGTGTTTAGCGGTCTAAAGGCCCTGTAAGCATTGGAGGATGTTTGTTTCCTTCTTAACTAAAAAGAAGTCTAAGGAAGGAGAAGGAAAAAGCTGATTTTTTCAGCTGTTTGTTTTCTGTTCCCTCCCAACACTGTGAGGTTTCTGCATGCTGTTAAGCTGGGACCAAGAATCTCTGGCCTGGATTTGGTCCCCTCAGGCCTCTAGGGTCTTCCCAGTCGGTAGACTTTTCAAACATGGGCTGACTGACTCAGAAATGATCTTATTTGTTGACCAACTCCAGGCCTGTGTGTTCTTTCATGAGGGGAAGTTTTTCAAAGAAATGCTGCACAGTTTCCATTTGCAAGGGAGGAGTATATTTTCAGGAGCTACTGTAGGAGGAAGGGTGGCCTTTGTGTTAACATGGAGGTCTTTGGATCTGCGTTTTTATAGGGAACTTCCTTTATTCTCCCTCTGTCTCCTCTCTCTCTCTCTCTGTCTCTCTCTCTCTTCCTCTGTCTTCCTACTGGAGCCACTTTCTTCTGTTCTTTGATTAAACATTTTTATTGGGTGAATTTTACAATGGGGAGGGACAGATATTTGTGGAAAGAACATCTCAGGCTCATGGAATCCAATCGGGCCAAAGGAATAAATTTTGGGACTTCAATTTGCTCAAACTAAACAGACACTTTACTACCTCTGCTTCATGTACTTTGAAATGTGACATGTGTTCTGTATGAAGCCACAGAGAGAGTTGAGCTACTTATCAAGTCAGGTGTTCCAGGCAAGAAAAATGAGTAGGAACTAATGTTAAAGCAGCCAAATATAAATTTCCCGTCTCCTCCACCAAGAGGCAACAATATGTTCATTAAACCCTTTGTTCTCTCTGGATCCTGCTGAGAAATATCCTCTTGTCCATTGGGAACAATGGTTGGAATGATTATGTAGTCAAAGAGGGTGTGGGGAAGGGTTTGAAATAAAAAAATGTTTAATGTGGTGGATTAGAAGCTGACCAATAAAATATTGCAACATTTTAACCAGCCAACCTATGGTTATGATTGCAATTGCACATCGTTACATCTCATTTTCATTTCATTTATTTTTTGGTAGCTCAGAGATTTCTCTTTTCAGCTGAAAACAGTAAAATTATCATTTCACTGATAATTGGAGGAAGGTGGGAGGAAGTATGATAATCAATAGAGTTGCCCTGTTAGTAGGTAATCAGGATATAGGCCTTGGTTCCTGTCATCTGAACATGGAACTGACCCTCAATCAGGAACGGATTCCATCTCAATGTTTTGTTCAAGAAAACCCAAGACTGTGTATCTTTTGGTTGTTTATGGAGAATGACAATGAATTTCTATAAACCTGTGCATGTAACAAAATTTAAAATCCTGCACAGAGAGAAAGCTCATCCTCTCCTTAAGGAGGGCTTCTCAGTCTGTCCATTCAGGGTCCTTCCCAGTGGAACTCTAAACTCCTTTTCCAATCCTATTTACCTGTCTTCTCCCACATGAAGGCATTTTTCAAGCAAACTTGCCCCCCACCCATGTGTTGATTGATGAATACTCCTAGTCCCGAGCTTCAGAATGTTATTGTGTGAATGTTGCATTTTGATTTATTAATATGATGTTTGAATCCCTGTGGCATCTTTACTCTGAGTAAGTCGGCATATTTTAAATCTAATCTTATACACGAGGCTATAGAGAGAGGAGAAATAATGGTTGTTGGCCTGAGACACCATCTGTTCTTCCATTTTCACATAGAAATAGAATTTTCAGCTGAGGATTTTGCTGTCCAGCTAAAGAGTACTACAAGATCAATCTGCCTTGTAGCTAGAATGTGCATTGAGTTCTGGCCAGTGGGATGAGCAGAAGTGATCTGTGCAACTTGCAGGCATGCTTTTAAAGGGAGTGGCCTTACACAGAACTTCCCCCATCCTCTCTCCTGCTGCTAGCAACAGAACTGTGGATATCATCATGCATCATCTTAGACTATGCAGGTAAGGATTATGCCTACAGATGGCAAAGCAACAAAATGTGTCAGCCCTAGATTGTTTATACTCATACTGGTAAGTGAAAGAACAATTCTAGTCTATCTTGTTTAAACCACAGTTGCTTTGTGAGTCTTTTGGAGCAGCCAAATCTGTATCTTAGTTAATACCGCAGTGAAAAACTTCCTTTGCCAAAGTGGTAAACTACAGAACTTTGCTTTGATGATCTGGACAGATCAAGTCCAAAGTTCAGTTTTCAAAATTTGCTTCGGGTTCTTATTCTGTGTGTGGATTCTCTTATCAGCACACGGGTGCTAAAGTGAAGTCCATCCCTTGCCTCTGAACTTGGGAAATTAAGCTATTGCTGTGGGTGTTGGATGAAAGTAGACCAAATGAAGGTACTTGAAAGAGAAAGGCAAGAAAGTTCCGAGGCCATCAGGACTAGACTGTTGCCTGATCAAATGAATTAATGCATCTAAGAAAACCAGATCATCAAAGCAGAGATTGGTCAGCCATAGAAACAGAGAATGGTCAGAGGCTTTGTCCTTGCTTCGTTCAGCGGAGAGGAATCCTTCATCAACTCTGAGTGTCTCTGGCCTCAGTAACACTACAGGAAGTAGAAGGGAAGGGATTGCCAGTCTCCTTGGCTAGACAGGTAAGTGTGAGCTCAATAAGCTGAGCTTTTCTCCTGGAAGGGTTTCAAACTTTTGATTCTTTGAATCCACTTTGTTTTGATGCCCTAGTCACCAAGCCATCCTCCGCTGCAAGTTGGTTTCACACCTGGATCTTAATAAAAGAGCTAGATATTTAATATTTCTGGTCTTTGTGACATGGATGGTTCATGGATAATAAATACTGTAGCAGCAGGTTATGCCAAGTAGCTGACATCCAGAGAGTGAAAAATGCAGATCATGCTGACACCAGGAATTTTGACCCTTGTGGAGTTATGTTTCTCTTTGTAATTTAATAATTTAATAATGATATTTGTTTCATGCTTGGGTGCAGAGACCATCTTTCAACCCTGATAACATCTGAATGAGTTTCTGGGGCCTTCTAATAGGTAAAAAACCCACCGTGTGGTCCTGCTGTATCTACCAGGCCTCCCTCAGACCAATAGTTGGCAACTTTTATTTTTAAACAATGAGACATTTGGTGGACGAGTTCACACCATACGTGTTCCCTGAGCACTGTTCCACTCCAGGATGCTGGCCCTTACACCGGGTCTTTCTCTTCTACTCAGAACAGCATATTGGAGTATGAATAAGAATGCTTTCTCTACGAGTAAAACTTCGAATACTCTCTAAATGATAAAGAAAAAGGTCATTTCTTTGCAAAGCAGTATATTATTTCTACCATGCATCACACCATGGGGTCACAGCCTGGGGGGAGAGGCTGCAGTTGGAGAGCCCATTTCCAGACTTGCTTTCTCTTTACTAAGAGCCAGGGATACTGCCAGATTTGGCAAAGAATCATCATTTTGGCTCTTTTTTAGCTTATGCTCAAGTGGTCCATTTCACATTTCTTTTTCCATGTGGTATTTTTAGTATACATTTTTTCAATTAAGGAAGTTGTAGGTTAACAGAAAAAATCATACAGAAAGCGCAGAGTTCCTCTAATACTTCCCTCCCCTATTATTAACACCTTACATTAGTGTTACAATTGATGAAAGACTATTATTGTAATTGTTCTATTAATTGTAGTCCATAGTATACGTTAGTGTTCACTGTTTTCGTTTCTGTTAATTACATTCACAATGTTGTGTTACCATCACCACCATCCATTACCAAAACTTTTCCATCACCCCAAATAGAAATTCTGTTCAACTTAGGCATTAACTCCCCTTTCCCTACTCTGACCCTGATCTCCTGGTGGCCTGTATTCTAGTTTCTGAGTTTGCTTATTCTAATTATTTCATATTGGTGAGAGAATACAATATTTGTCCTTTTGTGTCTGGCCTATTTCACTCAACATGTGTTCAAGGTTTATTCACATTGTCATATGTATCAGAACTTCATTCCTTTTTATGGCTTGTGGTGGTTTGAAGCTGCATGTACCTCAGAAAAACATGTTCTTAAAGTTAATCTAGTCCTGTGGGTGCAAACGCCTTGTAAGTAGGACCTTTTGATGAGGCTACTTCAGTTAAGATGTGACCCACTTCATTCAGGATGGGTATTAGTCCTATTACTAGAGTCCTTTATAAATGGAATGAATACAGAAAGAGAAAAAGAGCCCCAGAAGCAAGAAGCTGAAATCAATGAAACCCAGAAGAGAAGGCAGAGACCAGCAGATGCCACCATGTGCCTTGACATGTGGCAGAGGAGCCAGGGATCACTGGCAGGTGGTCTTTGGGAAGAAAGCATTGCCTTTATGATATCTTGATGTGGATTTTCCTGGCCTTGAACTGTAGGCTAATACATTCCCATTGTTTAAGCCAACCCATTTCATGGTATCCACTTTGAGCAGCCTAGGAAAGTAAAACGTGGCTGAATAATATTCCATTGTATGTATATACCACATTTTGTTTATCTGTTCATCTGTTGATGGACACTTGGACTGCTTCCACCTTTTGGCTGTTGTGAACAATGCTGCTATGAATATTGGTGTACAAAATCTGTTTTAATCCATGCTTTCAATTTTTTTAGGTATATACCTGGGAATGGAATTGCTAATTCATATGGTAATTTTATGTTTAACTTTCTGGGGAACTGCCAAACTGTTTTCCACAGTGGCCGCACCATTTTATATACCCACTAATAATGTACAATGGTTCCTACTTTCCTGCATCCTTGCTATTTTGTTTGTTTTATCATAGCCGTTCTAGTAGGCATGAAGTGATACCTCATTATAGTTTTGATTTGCACTTCCCTAGTGGCTAATGGTGTTGAGCATCTTTTCATGTGCTTATTGGCCATTTGTACATCTTCTTTAAAGAAATTTCTACTTAAGTCTTTGCACATTTTAAAAATTGGGTTGTTTGTCTTTTTGTTGTTGCGTTGTTGGATTTCTTATATATTCTGGACATTAAACACTTACCAGATATGTGGTTTCCAAGTATTTTGTCCCATTCTGTAGGTTGTCTTTTTATTTTCATTACAAAGTCCTTTGATACACTAAAGATTTAAATTTTGATGAGGTACCCTTTTTTCTTTTGTTGCCCATGCTTTGGGTGTAGAGTCTAAGAAACCACTGCCTAATACAAGATCCTAAATATGCTTCCTATCCTTTCCTCTAGGAGTTTTATAGTTTTGGTTCTCATATTTAAGTTGTTGATTCATTTTGAGTTGATTTTTGTATGTGGTGTGAGATAGGAGTCTACCTTTATTCTTTTGCATATGAATATCCAGTTTTCCAGCAACGTTGAGACTATTCTTTCCCAATTAAGTGGACTTGGCACCCTTGTCAAAGATTGTATACTTTGGATGGATTATGTGGAGTGTTGAATATAACTCAATAAAATTATGTTAAAAAAAAAACAGCAGCAAAAATAATAGCCAGTTGGCCTAGATGTGGGTCCATTCCACATTGAGTTCAAAATCTCAGCACTTGCCCTTTACTTTTTCACTCTTATTTGCAATTTTAATATTATCTGCAATTAAAAACAAAAAAGTTCCCTTTTCTAATGTAATGTAAAAACAGTCATTTGTATTATGGAGACTAGAAAGTTATGTTTTTATTTAGAATGATGACTTCAGTTGGGAAATAGTTTGGTTTAATGAAAAGAGCAAGAGTTTTGGTGTGAGATCTTTAGCTGCATGGTTCATGATAAAGTACTTTATCATTCTGAGTCTTGATTTCCTCGTCTGTTAGAGTGCTTTTTTGCAGGGTTGTTGGGAAGATTACATATTGTTTGTAAAGCACCAGCCAGGGCCTGGGATGGAACACATTAACAGCTGTTGCCCTTCATCTCTCTGGTGGCAAGGGGAACTCAAAACTCAGGTAACACCTCATGTTGTGTTAAATCCTCAAGGATCCCTGTTTAAAGGTGACTCCTGCAGGGCTGGAGGTTGGGCGACTCAGGTCCCTCCACAGCGACTGCTCCTCTCTGGGCTGTGAGAATTGCTGGGAGTGGGTGCAGGAGTGGGGGCTGGGGAATCAAGTGTGCATGTATGTATGCGACTGCCAAATTTTGGGGATTTGGAGGGAAGGATCAGGATTTAATTCTATTCTTAGCTTGTTCTTGAACAACATCCCTGTGATATTTGAGACTTGGGTTCTGTGGTTGTAAATCAGCCCAGTCCTCAGTGCTTTTAAAGGAGAGGGAGTGGGATGCAGCTGGCAAGGAGTCATAGCTGGATGGGGGGAGGTGAGGGGTGGAGGTCACTTGTGCCAACAGTGAGAGAGACTCTGGGAAGGTCCCCCTGTCCCTAAATGCTTTTTCGCCCACATATAATCTGAAATACCTGAAACACCATAGGATATTTTTTCCATCTCTCTGCCATCTTTGTTTCTTTTTTTTTCGTTTCTCCCTTAACTATGCATCCAGGTAGCTTACCCTGAATCAGTGCTATGTCCTGGACCAGATTGGGGAGATCTGGCCAACTTGCTTGTGACCTGCTCTGAGTCACTTTATCTCTCTTGGCCTCTTGTTAGGTATTTATCTAATCACTCTCCTTCAGTGCCAACCAGCCTCACTATCTTGTAATGTAGGAGATTGTTACCAACATGGGGTTTGCTTCTGGAGGGGCATCTTCAACATCTTAGGCTGTAAGTGCTCGTGTCTTTGGGTGGGGGTGAGGGTGGCATGGGATGTTGAAGGCACAGTTGAATCACTTCTTAGGCAGGCCCTGGGCTCACTCTGGGGGTATCTGTCAGAGAAGTTTGCTAAGAAAGTTTCCCATAGTTGGAGAAAGCATCCTGTTGATTTTAGACTCAAGCAGAGGAAAACAGAGCCATCATTTCTGGGATTGTCCTATGTGTGCTGCCAAACAAGAACCCAAGGGGTTGAGAGAAATGATAAGATTGGTTTTAAGCAGTGTGGTAATTGGAGTCAGGAGTTCTGGGTTTGAGGCCCAGGCTTACCACTGATTAGTTGGATGAAGTGGGCAAGTGACTTGACACCTGTGTACTTCACTTTCTTCCTCTGTACAGTGGAGCTAATCATCCTTTACATGGTATAATTGAGGAGAGATCATATTCACCCACTTATTCATTGTTCAAATATCTTTTGAATAAATTTATTATGTTCTGAGCAGCATTCTCAGAAGTGGGGATACAATGACGAATAAAACAGACAGGGCTCTTACTGGGCCTAGCATCCAATGGGGGAAAACAAACAGAAAACTGACTAAATGAACAAGATAATTTTGGATTTAGGTAACTGCCTTGAAGATAGTATAGGCATAATGGAGATGAGAGCCATTTGTGATTAGTCACTGTTTGTGGTTATTCCATTACTAGCTGCTTCCTTCTGATCACTGACCTTGTTATCTGACTGACGGTTTGAAATGTCTTTTTCATCCTTGTACTGATTTGCCAGAGCAGCATAGGGCATGCCACAGAGGTGGCATTTCTTCATTTCTGGGATAATTCACTTCTTTTCTTGTCCATCACTGAACTTCCCCTTTGGTATACTGTTCCTCATCAGGTAGTCGTCTCTCCACACTCTAGGCTTGGAGATGTGGGATCTGTATTTTGGGTTCTTCTTAGTAGTGGAAGGCTGTTACCATAGCAACGACTTCCTAGACTTAATCATTCCCAGTGGAGGTGTCTCCTAGGATTTCTTCAGGCTATAGCCAGTTCTTTCTCCTCCTCAAATACCAGAGCTTATCTAACTCCTTTGCTTCTGATCTTCAATAAAACTTTTCAAAGAAGTCTGTCCTAAACAGGTTTCAAGTCTTTTTAAGAAAACTGAAAGTAAATGCAAAAACCAAAAGACCTTCCTGCCAGAATAACAGAAGGTGCCTCACATACTTGCTTTTAACTATTGCCTCTCTGAATCTTTCCAGACTTCCTGCAGGATTACACAAGGGGGTCTGATGATGAGTGCCCATGCATTTTTGGTAGCATTCTTTTTCATACTTCTCTGCTATTTGGATCCGATGTTAGATTCAAAGACCAGATTTATAAGGTTAGGAGAATCAAAGACGGCCAGTGACTCATATGCTTTCATGTTTCTCAGTCCTTGTCTGATGGTAGTTTCGGGACTGACTTGTAACCACTTTCTTGGAGTCAGTGCAAGTAAAGGAAAGGAGCTCAGTGAACAGGGAGGGGGTAGGCGGCCTGCCTGAGCCTGAGCCTGAACCTGGGCCTGTGATGTGGTTGGGCCATGGTGCACCAAGCTCCACAGGCCCTGCCAACTCTGGGCAGACAGGCTAGAGCACACACAGCTTGGTGCCTGCCGACAGCTTGGAGCCCGCCGGCACCTCAAAGAGCTCCTGGGACCCTGCAGGGTGGGGCTGGCTGGGCTGTCTGCTCCCAGGGCTCCATGAGTGTGTGCTTGGTGTGGTGGAAGCAGCCAGGGAGGGAAATACAGGAGGGTGTGTTGGTAAAAGTCCTGTAAATATTCACTCACCTGTGTGACTTCATGCATACCTTTCATCCTGGAAAGGATGAACTTCTCTTCTGGTTTTTAAAGATCTTCAGGCAAAGACAGTTATGTTCATTTCTGTAATCCTCCTTCTCTGATCTTCAAACCACAGGTCATGACCTAGAAGTGGGGCATGAAATCAATTTAGTGGATCACAAACGGCCCAGAAGAAGAATAAGGAGAAAAAAAAAGATATTAAATGAAATGTTAATTTTTTGTGCAGTAATGGCTTTGTGGTTGAGAAGGAGAATGTCTTTATTCTTAGAAGGTGCATGTCAAACTAGTTAGGTGTCAAGTGTCATGATGCCTATAATTTGCTTTCAAATAGTTCAAACCAAAAATGTGAGTGTGTGCATACACACACGTGTTGAGGGGATGATAAAATAAATGTGGCAAAATGTTAACTATTGGTAGGCCTAGGTTCTCAACTGGGGGCAATTTTGTCTACCAGGGGACATTTGGCAATGTCTGGCAACATTTTTGGTTGTCACAACCTGGGAAGAGATGCTAACGGCATCTAATGAGTAGAGGTCAGGGATGATGCTAAACATTCTGCAATACACAGGACGGCTCCCACAACAAAGAATTAACTGATCCAAAATGTCAATGGTGCTGAGATTGAGAAATCATGTTGGTCCTACCATTTTTTCAAAGTTTTTGTACTTTTGAGAGTTTCAAAGGTAAATACATAAATGAAACAAAATAGATTCATGAAGAATAGAAAGTGGCAGAGAATATCACATGTTGCAGATAGTAAAGGAAATTATTGTTTGGTAAAACTTGTTTTGCTTCATTATATAGCTATATTTATGCATACTGGGTCACAATGTTAAGGTATTTTTTATAGGGATTGTGCTTATTTTGGAAAACACTGCCTAATCCTTATCCTTCTGGCTGCACTTGCTGTTGGAGAGATAAAGTTTATCAAACTCTACTGTGCTCACTTTCAACTTATCCACAATGATATTATAATCTTATCTTGTATATGTAATGTGCCACACACTGTACTAAGCCTTGTATATGCATTATCTTATTTAATCTTCACAATAACCCTTGTGAAGTGGGTACTATTCCTACCCTCATTTTACAAATTGACGCTTAGAGAGATCAAATTGAAGGGCCGAGGGCACCCGGTTAGTAAATAGCAGAACAGAAACTTGGGCCTCTTAAACTCCCAAATCCAGCCTCTTAATTGTCATGCCATTCTGCCTCTTACCCTCTCGAATCTTCCAGACTCAATGTTGCTTGTTTTGAAGTGAGAGGAGCCTTAAGTCTCCCGAGGGATGTAGTGTTCATGTCAGCAAGCAACCAAACCCTTTGCTCTGTTGTAATCCATCTTCTGGAGACAGCGTGTATGAGTTCAAGCTTTGTGACCCTAAAGAAGGATGGTGCTCATCTTGAAGTGGTGAAAATTGGACCAGAAAATAATCTTAAGGGCAGAATGGCAAAAAAGGCGATGAGTGGTCATGAAAATATTTGACTCAAATTCCAACTGACTGAATCAAACCTAAGTACAGATTTCCAAAAAGCCCAGAGTGCTGTGTTTGAGGGGCAAAAATGAGTAGTTCACATCCATCCTTCCATGGAAACAATTTCTATAGTGTAAATTAAGTTTCAAAGAATTTGTTGAGATCCCTAATGGTTGCCCTACTCCATGTGATCAGTATACAGACATTAGGCCGCCAAGTAAATGTGGGCCCTCCAGACTTAGGATAAGAAAAGACCAAATCCAGTGTCGGGAGGGAGAGCACTCACTTCTGGTTTGGATGGCCTAGTTAGAAAACTTCAGACATCTTTGGCCGCCCTGACTTTCACTTCCTACATTTAATTGGTCACCCACTCCTGGCAATTCTTCTTTCTAATGAGTTGCTCTTACTGCATTGCGGTTGTCACTGCCTTGACTTTGATCGACGTTGCACATTTTTAGAGTCTAGGTCTGAGGCCCCTGCAATGATGTGCACGCAGACCCGAGAATCCTTTGTTCATTGCCCACATAAAAGCCCGAGGGGTCTTTTAAAAACATCTTTCTTAAGAAAAGAAACATCTTTTCTTAACTTTCTACTCAAAAATCTCCAGCAATGCCTTTTCTTTATTGGCTAAAGTCATCATTTCATGGTGTAGGATTCACTGCTTTTAAAACCTGGTTCTTTTCCACATTTACACTCTCAGCAACCTTTCCTACCATGTGGCTGACACATCACCCTTATCCAATAACTTGCAATCCCCTGGATACTCTCTTTTAGGTCCATGCCCTTGTGTTTGCTCTCCCTTCTCTACCTACAATGCTTTGCCCCACTTTTCCCACCTGGTAAACTGCTGAGTTTCAATGAACCTAAGACATGATCCATTGCAAGACACACCATTATTTTTGTACCATGAAAAGGAAAAAAATATATGTATAAATGTGTGTGCATATATATATATATATGCACACACATTTATATATATATTATTTATATTTATATGTATAAATGTATATATATATAAATGTATGGTATGTGAATATAACTCTATAAAACTATAGGAAAATAAAAAAATATATAGTGCTGATTAAATGATCGCATTTTTTTTTAACTTAGAATTCTTTATGATGATTGAAAGAACTCTTTTAAACTTGTTTAGATATACTTAAAAACCAAATATGGCTCTTATGTATACATAAAAAGAGTAACTGAAATAAATTGATTAAGGTAATCCTAAATCTTATTTACATTAAAAGTCTGACTCTTCTTTATCATTTCCTTTTACATGACAGTCAACATTTTATTAGTGATTTGGATGAAGGCATATGTTGATTGGATATTTGGTTGACACAAAGCTGGTTAGGATGGCTAATATACTAGATATGGAAGAATTATAGTGTGTAATCAGTCAATGGGCATGATGACCCTGAATTGAGATAAAATTTAATAAGAGAAAGTCTAAAATTTACATGACTGTCTAGTGTTTCTGGTCAAAATCCAATATTTATGGTAGTGGAGGTCACATGGACTGTTGAAGGGTACCTAGGCTACCTGACCACCTCAGTCAGACATCAACAAATAAGTGTAGCCAGATTAGGGGAGCAACATGAGAAATGAAAACTGTAAATGGCCACCTAAGAATATGTGAAATGTACAACTCAATATAAACATGTCATGACCTCAAAAGACCTCGGGAGGCCCTGAGCTTGGTGGTCCACTCAGTTAACGACAGTTTCCGGGGCAGCATTTCCCTGGAAAGATTTTCCTTGGAGAAGTGCTGGAATTCAGATTGTGGGTGCTACCTGGAGGCTCACTTTTCACAGCTTGCAAGTAGAGGCTAACTGCTCTAAGTTTACGGGCCTGGTTAGACAGTGGGACCTGGCAACAGTCCCTCCTATGTTTAGCACATCTTAAAATTGAGCTAAGTACATAAAAGTCCTGGAGAAGATTTATCCCCCTCAGACCACCTCTAACAGAGCTCTGATCTTAGTTAACTTATTCACTAAAAAAGTTTTTTCTTCAGATGTTAGGGGAACCGAGTGATTTGGTCTCTGTGGTGAGTGTGTGTGTTCTCACCTTAGGCCATAGTTTGATAAGTAGCTCACAGCTGGTGGTTGAGCAAGCTGGGCAGAGGGACCTCTGCCATTTTCATGTTGGGAACAACATATTAAATCTGCTTGGATGTACAGACAGCCCAGAGGTGGGCTGTGTGGATCCCCAGGAGAGCCAGCAATGGGGAGTCCATCCTCTGCTTCTGGAAGGCAGACCTGGGAACCAGTCCTTTGCAAGCCTGATCTCTGTCCCTGTCACCCTTGAAGCCCAGTCTGCTAGGCTTTTATGGCCCCTGCGCTGGTCATTTCAGATGAAGTAAAATGGGCTTTCAGAGAGCCAGAAACCTTTGGCAACAGCTGGAGGGCCCTTTATCAACATGGGGGTTCTATTGGTCTATGCAGCTGTGGTCAACCTGAAATTTCAGGGTTTTGCCCCAACAGATAGTTGGCATCTACCTCTACCTCTCCTGTTATCTTGGGAGGTTAGTAAAGCTTAGCTTTATGTATATATAAAATATTTATAA
>PVKY010002759.1:0-24129 GCA_004027775.1 Bradypus variegatus | reverse complement strand
CAACAGCAGACGGACAACCGTCAATGAAGACAGCTTGATGATAAGTCCAATGCTGTATTCTGTTCTCAAAACCTTTTCTTCACACGCTATCAACCCAAACTAGACACATCCCAGGTTGTCTTTATAGTACTGGGAACCTGGAAAGGTGATATGCTCAAATAAGCATATTCCTTCTAGACCAGTCTCCTTAGCTTCTTGCCACTTTTCACAATCTGTCTGTGACACATTCAAAGCCACATAACTGCTAGACTCTGACATGAGAGAGGATTTGGTTAAGATTTAAGACCTGAGTCCTGCAGTGGCCGTAACTCGATCCCTGCCTCTGACAGGAATCTGTCTGCAGGGAAGAAGCAGCCTTCACATATCAAATAACAAAAGGTGCTTAAGATTCATATCTATAAATCATAAGCATTTCATTTTAACACTTACGGGCTACACTATATTAGGCTTAACTATTTTAAATGTGACTTGTACTTTTTAGTTTTTGTTTGTTTGTTTTGTTTCTTTACTTTTCTTGGTAACTGGCACAGAGCCACAATTGGCCAGAGATTTTGTGATGCAGGATTCTTCTGGCGAACCTCTTTAAGCCTTCCTTGCTATTTCAGAGTAACATGAGTTCAAGTGAAATTTAGTTTAGTTGGCTTAGAGAGGTGAGATTCCTATCTATTAAACTGTTCCAATTAATCTGTGGATGAAATTGTGCTATATTCTTACAGTCAGAATGGTACCTCTCCTTCTCCCAAACACCCTTTGTAGCAGTGGTACAGAACTTACCCGTCTGACTTATACTCTAGTTCTGGTTTTGACTACACCAGATGGTAAGCCATTTTAAAACATGAAACTTGTCGCATTGTACCCTCAGCAACCAGCACATTTATGGCAAAGTTGGTGAAAAATTAAACAAACTAGACTTATATGTGTGTCTATCTCTCCACTAGCTTATGAACCCCTAAGGGAAAGAGATGAAATCTTTCTCTTTATGAATACCCACCATGTTTAGAGAAGATAAAAGAACTAATATCTAGTCAGTGCCCAATGGATGCTAAATACTTCACACTCATTATGTTTCTTTGTTTTACTGATGAGAAGACTGAGGCTCAGAGAAGTTACACAATTAGACCCAAGGTCTCAGGGCTTGTGAGTGGCCAGACCAAGACTAAGAGCTAGGACCAGGGGGGATGCCCAGGATGGTAACTGACTTGGGAGACCCAGGAAACGGAACCCTGCACTAGCTGCAGAGCTAAGAAGGAGTGATTTATACTGCCGAATCCTGACTAGGCTTAGGAATTTGGGACCCAGGTAGCTCTGGAAGGGGTACAAAGGTGAGGCTAAAAATAAGAGGGCTGGTTGAACATCTGTTTAAGAAGCAGCTGGCTATAATAAAAAATAGATAATAGTGTTAGCAAGGATACAGGGACACTGGAACCACTGTACACTGCTGGTGGGAATGTCAAATGGTACAGTCACTGGAAAACAGTCCGGCAGCTAAACACAGAGTTATCATACTCCTCTCCTAAGTATATACCTAAGAGAAATGAAAACGTATGTCCATATAAAAATCAGTACACAAACGTTCATAGTGGCATTTTCATAATCCTCAAAAAGTGGAAACAATCCAAATGTTCATCAACTGATGAATGCATAAATAAAATTTGTTATATCCAATGCAATGGAGTATCACAAAAGACCACATAGTGTATGTTTCCATTCCTATGACATGTCCAGAATAGGAAAATCCATAGTCAGAAAGTAGATTCATGTTTGGCTATGGCTGAGGGCTTTAGGGGGACCAGGGAGATCACAAGTAACTGCTAATGGGTATGGGGTTTCTTTATAGGGTGATGAAAATATTATAAAATTAATTTTGATGGTAGTTGTACAAATCTATGAACATATTAAAAAAAAAAACCAAAACATTAAATTATACACTTTAAATGGGTGATTTGTACGGTATGTGGAAAAAAAAAAAAAAGCAGCAGTTGGATCCTCAGATTTCCCACCCAAGTGGATGACTGCCCCTCTATGACCACAGAACATAAAAGGTTTATTATTTGGAGAGGCCAAAATAAAAGGTCTCTAGTCTAGCAGAGAACAGAAAGAGGTGAGATGAGGGAAACTAAAGAAATCAGGGGTAAAGGTGAAAGTTTACATACTGAATATTAAGTCCGCATCAGCCAGACTGTACCCTCCCTCCATAGACTACAGATTGGAAGGTTCTTCTCCGGGGAGTCTGACTAGCTAAGAGAAAAATACACTAATGATTCTGATTTCTAGCGGTCCCCAATGCAACATATCAGCCAGATCAGCTTAGAATGGTGGTCATAGTTGACAAAACCCACCAAA
This sequence comes from Bradypus variegatus, assembly GCA_004027775.1. NCBI lineage: Eukaryota > Metazoa > Chordata > Mammalia > Pilosa > Bradypodidae > Bradypus > Bradypus variegatus. The sequence continues at coordinate 21,786 of PVKY010002759.1, read as the reverse complement.
ACAAAAAAGGTTCCAACTAACTCTTGCAAGGCTCCACTCTTAAATGAGAAGAAGCCAAGGATTGATCACCAGACATCTGACACAGCTTCTAACATGAAAAGACAAAGATGAAAAAAACAAAACAAACAAACAAAAAAAAAAACAGATAAAGCAATTTGGAGGAAATATACATTATGCATGAAGATAAAAATTACAAACAAACAAAACCTTACCATTATATCCTTGCAGAGGAAAGAGAAGAAAATGTAACCCTAAGACAAGAATAGGGTGCTATAAAAAAAAGAAGCATCAAAGAAAAGAATTCTTGGAATTTAAAAATGTGATCACAGAAATAAAAAACCCTCAGTGAAAGCACTGGGATATAGATATGAGATATCCCAGAAAGTAGAAGAAAATGCAAATAAATAGAAAAGAGTAAAAACAAGAAAAAATTAGAAGAGTCAAGTAAGGGGGTCTAATATTCAAATAACAGACATACAGACACAAGAACAGAGTAAACAGAGGGAAAGAACAATTGGAGGAATAATTCAACAACATTTTCCAGGAGTGAATGGCATAAATTTCCAGATGAAAGGGCCCATCATTGACCAGAGCAAAGAATGCAAAGAGATAAGAAATCCACTCCGAGATACTTCATTGTAAATGTTCAGAACAATGAGGACAAAAAGAAAATCCTAAAAACTTCCAGAGAAGAAAAAAACAGATCACTTACAAAAATAATCAGTAAGGATTGCTTCACACTTCTCAACAGCAAAACTGGAAGCTTGAAGGGAAAAACAAAACAAAACCAATATTCTAAGGAATTCAAAATTCTAAAGGAAAATTATTTTCAACCTAGAAAACTCTCCATTAAATGGACAGGCAAAATAAAGACATTTTTGGACTGGAGAATCCCAAAAATACATTACCTCCTGTGCACTCTTTTCTCAGGAAGTTACTGAAGAACATGTTCCACTAAAAGAAAGCAACAAACCCATGAAGACATGGGATACAGAAAACAGAAAATCCAACCCAAGAGAGAGGTGAAGGAAATCCCTAGAATAATGGTGAATGGAGATTCCGGGATGGCAACCGTACAACCATCCAGATCAGAGTATGTCAGAAGACTCCAGGAAAGATTTCTTCAAGAAGATGAAAATGAGAGAATCCCTAATATTTTGAACTCATTCAGCAGAGATTTAGAAAACTGCATGAGACTTTGGGAATGGATTGTGATGTATACACAGGAAGCTAAACAAAATAACAAGAGGATTATTAATTTCAGGGGAAACAAAAAGTTGCACAATAAAGGAATCTGAGTCAGCTGTGGTAACATTTACATGATAATAATGTAAACACTGAAAATTAATCTAATCGAGATTATGACTGTATAGATATATAACTGTATTGGGAAGATGGAGGGAGGCAGCTGGTGTCTGTGATGGTTTGAGGAGGAGGCTGAAGGTAAACATAACCAAATTCTCATCTGCTACAAAGGGAAGTCAATGTATAATGTCTACAAAAGGAAAAAGAAGCACTGAGTAGGAGCGCCATAAACACATTACTTAGACAATCGGGGTTGTGGTCGATTGTCTGCATCCCTCAACATACCAGTCTATTCCCCCTCCTCTTGAATCTGGGTGGGCCCTGGGGCTTGGTTTGACTAACAGAATGCAACAGAAGTGGCAGTGGGTGACTCCCAGGCCGAGGCCTTAGAGGCCTCTCAGCTTTTGTTTTCCCTCTCTCGTAGCCAGGGGTCATTTAAAAATCCAACTACCTGGCTGGACTACAGGTCACCGGAGAGACAGAATCCCTGGAGGATGAGAGGCTACGCAGGGAGAGGCCTGTCAGTCCTCAGCCATCCCAGCCACCACTGCGGATGCTCCAGACACACGAGCGAAGGCCCCCAGCCCCAGCCAACACCCCAGGAAGCAGAGACAAGCTGTCCCCGCAGAACCGTCCCTGCTGAGCCTAGCCCAAATCGCAAAATCATGAGCAAATAAAGAGCTGTCGTTTCAAACCACAGGTTTTGGGATAGCTTATTAGGCAGCAGCAGATAACTGAAAGAGAGGTAAATGCCAAGAGAAAAATGATGGAAAAATGTATAAAGAGGTTGCCTCTGGGGAATGGGAAATGGTGAAATGAGGTTGGGCTGGGCAGGAAACTTCTGCTTTTCATAACAAAACTTTAATATTATTTGATTGTTTAGACTATGTTCATCTCTAACTTTGAGAAAAAGTAAAAAGTAAAACAAACAGAACAAGGGAATGTAAATGGAAGATAAAAGTCAGACAGACAAAAAGAAAAGAGATTAGGCCAACAGATGCTGGTAGCCAGAAAAGGCACCATGCTCCAAAGGGCCAGGTACAGAGTTCAACCTGAACCTACAGAATAAAAAGTTTGGACTTGGAACCAGAAATGCTTGGCACAAAGCAGGTTCCCAACAAATGTGGAACTGAACAACAGAATAATTCAGACTTCCTGAGAAGCCAAGCTGAAGGACCATGGAGAGGGACTAGGCCGAAGTTAGACATCTCTTCCATGCTGGAGCAGTGCTGCTGTACCCATGAGCTTCATCTGCTACACTATCCAGTGTACACCCTGATTCACTCCCAGCTCTTGTACAGTTGTTACTGCTAGAACAAACCAGTATGCTCCCATCAGCTGTTAAAATATTTAACTGCTTCTGCACTGGCGGCTGAACAGCCTCTGCTCTGAACGCTCTGTGACCCCCACGCCAGCACTGCCAGCCAGCTCGCCAGCTTGACCCCAGCCTGCCACAGCTCTGCAAGCTGCCCCCACGAGTCCCTGTCCCCCCACACTGCTATCTACCAAAGCACACCAAGGTGCAAAGAGGAGACAGGACGCCTTTGCCCCACAGCCCTTGCATGCCAGGGCCAAAGGCCCAGTGCCCTCTGGACTCTGAGTCTGCAGCCATGCTCCACTGGCCAGGGCTTGTGGCGTCCCTTTCATGTCGTCGTCTGCAAGAACTGCAACCCCCACAGTGTGCTACCCAGGATGGTAAATATTTTGGTTATCCCCTTGGTCACTGCTGGGAACTCTAACGGTGGATATTCTGAAAGACTTCTTTCCTAAGGCCAGAGGCTGATGCAGTCATAAAACTTGGGCTTTGGAATTCAAAGACCTTGGTTGAAGAATGGTTCCACCTTGCAGCAGAACATTGCATCTGCATCTCAGGCTCTTATAAAATGGGACCAATAATTCCTATCTCATACACTGCTGGGAGAAAAAAGCAAGCTTATAAATGGAAAACACCTGACATATACTAGACACTTAATAAATATAAGTTCTCTTTGAGGGAACAGGGGTAATGATTGCAGCTATTATGCTTTACGGCTCCAAATAAATGTTCCAGGATGTGAATGTTCATGAAATACAGGTCACCTTCAGGCTTGGTAGGACTCCTTTAACGCTCTAGTCTGAAGTGAGCATGGGGAGAGGGGGCACAGCAGGGAAGTTTGGTTCACAAAAAAGTAATATGTGAGGTTGGTTCAATTTGGGTTTCAGCAAATGGGCACTGAAGTATCCATTTGATATTGAAAAATACCAATTTGAAAACATTTTCTTTAATTATTTTTATCCTACTAGAGAAATGTAATTTGAAATGTGAAATATAATTCAAGATAATGAGTGAAGCCAGTTAAGAAGCAGCTCAAATCTCTCCTCCAATAAAAATGTCTGTGTCTCCAGCCAGAATTGTCCTCTCCTCCATCCCCAGCATTTATCTGTACCTCAAACAGGGCTCTTCTCATCTTCTACATTAGATTCCAGTTATTAACACATAAGTCTTACCTTGCCTTCCAGACTGCAAGCTCCCTGAGGGCAGAAGCTCTATTTTATTCATTTTATTTGTTTCTACAGTGTAGAAAGTATGCACAAAATATTTGTGGAAAAAATGGAGGAAAGCTCATTTAGGACTTGATGGCCCAATTGTAAATAATAAATAAAACAGATATATGAAAGCTTAATGGAAAATTAACACTACCAATGAAATAGACACTAGATCATATGGTTTGAAAATATTCACATATGTACATACAAAACATTTTGTCCTAATATTTAGAGGCATATTTGTTTCACATTTTGATTCCTTGATGTCCTCTCCTTACTGGACACTGGGTCTGAGGCACAAGTCTTTAGAAATATTGGCACATCTCATTTTACTGCACTTTGCAGATACTGTGTTTTTTCACAAATTCAAAGTCTGTGGCAATCCTGTGTCCAGCAAGTCTATCGGCATGATTTTTCCAACAGTAGGTGCCCACTTCGTGTCTGTGTCACATTTTGGTAATTCTCGCAATATTTCAAACTTTTTTGCTATCATTATAGCTGCTCTGGTGATCTGTGATCAGTCATCTTTCATGTTACTATTGCAATTTTTGGGGGGGTGCCACAAACCACACCCTTATCAGATGGCAACCTTGATCAATAAATGTTATGTTCCAACTACTCCACCGACCAGCCTTTCGCCATCTCTCTCCCTCTTCTCAGGCCTCCCTGTTCCCTGAGACACAAAAATGTTGAAATTAGGCCAATTAATAACCCTACAATGGCCTCTAAGTGTTCAAGCGAGAGGAAGAGTTGCACATCTCTCACTTAAATCAAAAACTAGAAATGATTAAGCTTAATGAGGAAGGCACATCGAAAGCCGAGACAGGCTGAAAGCTAGGACTCCTGTGCCAAACACTTAGCCAAGTAGTGAATGTAAAGGAAAAGCTCTTGAAGGAAATTAAAAACGCAACTCCAGTGAACACATGAATAAGAAAGTGAAACAACCTTATTGCCAATATGAGAAAGTTTGAGTGGTCTGGAAAGAATATCAAAGCAGCCAAAACATTCCCTTCAGCCAAAGCCTAACCCAGAGCAAGACCCTAACTCTCTTCAACTCTGTGAAGGCTGCAAAGGGTGAGGAAGCTGCAGAGGGGAAGTTTGAAGCTAGCAGAGGCTGTTGCACAAGGTTTAAGAAGATAAACCATCTTCACGACATAAAAGTACAAGGTGAAGCAGCAAGTGCTGATGTAGACGCTGCAGCAAATCACCCAGAAGATCTAGCTAAGATAACCGATGAAGGTGGCTACACTAAACAACAGATTTTCAATTGGATGAAACAGCCTTCTGTTGGAAGAAGATGCCTCCTACGACTTTCATAATTGGAGAGAAGTCAATGCCGGGCTTCAGAGATTCAAGGGACAGGCTGACTCTCTTGTTAGTGGCTAATGCAGCTGGTGACTTTAAGGTGAAGCCAATGCTCACTTCCCACTCTGAAAACCCTACAGCCCTACCTGCGCACTAGAGATGGAACAAAGCCTGGATGATAGCACATCTGTTCATGACATGGTTTACTGAATATTTTAAGGCCACTGTTGAGACCTACTACTCAGAAAAAAAGATTCCTTTCAAAATACACTGCTCACTGACAATGCACCTGGTCAGCCAAGACCTCTGACAGAGCTACACAACTGGATGAATGTCGTTTTCATGCCTGCTAACACAACATTCCCTCCGCAGCCCGCGGATCAGGAGGCATTTTGACTTTCAAGTCTTTTAATTAATGAATACATTTTGTAAGGCTATTGCTGCAATAGACAGTGATTCCTCTGATAGATCTGAACAGAGAAAACTGAAAACCTTTTGGAAAGGATTCACCATTCTAGATGCCATTAAGAATATTCATGACACAAGGGAGGAGGAAGTCAAAATATCAACATTCAGAAGAGTTTGGGAGAAGATGATCCCAACCTTTATGGAAAACTTTGAGGGGTTCAAGACTTCAATGGAGGAAGTAACTGCAGATGTGGTGGAAACAGCAAAAGAAGCAGAATTAGAAGCAGAGCCTGAAGATGTGACTGCACTGCTGTAATTTCCTGATAAAACTCGATGAACGAGGAGTTCCTTCTTAAGGATGAGCAAAATGAGTGGTTTCTTGAGAAGGAATTTACTCCTAGTGAAGACACTGGGAACACTGTTGAAATGACAACAAAGGATTTCATTGATAAAGCAGCAGCAGGGTTTGAGAGGACTGACTCCAATTTTGGAAGAAGTTCTACTGTGGATAAAATGCTATCAGACAGCATCACATGCTACAGAGAAATCTTTAATGAAAGGAGGAATTAATCAATGCAGCAAACTTCATTGTTGTTTTATTTAAAGAAATTGCCACGGCCACGCCAACCTTCAGCAACCACCACCCTGATGAGTCAGCAGCCAACAGCATCAAAGATGACGACTGGCTGAAGGCTCAGATAATGGTTAGCATTTTTTAGCAATAAAGAATTTTTTAATTAAGGTATGTACATTGTTTTTTTAGACTTAATTCACTACAGTGTAGTGTAAATACAACTTTTAAATGCACTGGGAAACCAAATACTTTGTGTGACTCGCTTTATTGTGACATTGGCTTTATTGTAGCAGTTTAGAATCAAACCCACAACATGTCTGAAGTGTGCCTGTATCGTGTCATCATCATTAGGCTCTTGAAAAATTAGTGCTTCTAGGTATATTATGTATTAATTTATTGGTATATATATTTATTTGGATATATATATACACATACACACACACATATACACACTAAAGGTATATATACCAATTTTATACCTCTATTATAACAAATTGGAGAAGTGTACCATTTCACTACAATTGGCAAACTTCACTGTAAATATGGGCTCTGCATTTTCAGTGGGGCTGATGTTTGATGACCATGACAATGATGATATATGAATGACAGTAGCTGAAACAAAACGATGCTAACAGTGTTCCCCATTCAGCACAATTCCCTCCTACCCTACTTCAGTTTTAACACAGTTGTAATTTGAAAGACACTTTAATTCCAAAACTGAACTTTTGCCTTCACAGTATGAACTATATCACTTAATCAATTTAAGATAAATGGTTAATTGGCAATTACACAACTGCCTGGCGGAAGCAGCAGGTTATAATAATACTGCATTCCAACAGCTAAAGTTTCTCAAGTTTTCATGTGCTAGAAACTGTTCTGAACACTTGATTTATATTAACTTATTTAATCCTCAAAACACCCTTATAAAAGTAGGTACCATTACTATCCTCCATTTGACAGATAAGGTTGCTGGAGACTCTGGAAGTTTATAATTCGCCCATCACCACCCAGGCTCTCTGGTTTCAGAGCCTGCACTCCTGACCACTGCACTAAAATGACCAGGTTTAACCCCTGGGATCACTAAATATAATTACATTTTATGAAATGGTTACAATTATATTTTAAAGCATATATTATCTACTTATATAAAGACTGCAAAACGTTCTCCAACTTCTGCCACTTCCGTGACCAGCTACAGTGCAATCGGCTCTGACTCGCTGCCCAGAGTCTGGGCAGACCCCACAGGTTGCGACTGTCCCTCAGGCACCAGTCACCAATGCAGAGACCCAGGCCACCCGAACTTCCGACCAACTGGCTACAAATTTGGGGTTTCCCACTATCCCCTAGGGTTCGGTAATTTGCTGGAACAACTCATAGAACTCACTGAAAGTGCTTACGATCATAGTTTTACTATGGGAAAAGGAGGCCAATAAGAAGTTGAAAGAAAAGCTGTGTGGGGCGTGGTCTGGGAGGGTCTCCAACCCTACCTTCCAGGTCTACTCCAGGCGGAGTCAGGACGCATCACCCTCCTGCACAGTGACGGATCATCTCAGTCATGGCGGCTCCCCCAAGCTTCAAGTACCCAGAGCTTATATGGGGTTTCATAATCTAAGCATGACTGATGGGGTCCATGCCTGCCTAGCTGAACTCAATCTCCAGCCTGCTTCCCCTCCTAGACGTCAGACAGGTAGTGGCTCAAAGCCCCAGCCCCCTATTCACGTGGTTGGTCCTTGGGGGGCCACCCCCACTCTAAGACCACCTGTGGCTGGTACCACATAGCGATCTCGTTAGCATATCAACTACCAGGTGTGGTCCAGAGCCCCCCATGAATAACAAAAGACTCATTTCTTGGGGAATTCCAAGGACTTAGAGGTTACAGGAACTGGGGACAAAGACTTGCCCAGTTTTTTGGGTTTTTTTTTATTATGCTACAACCTTAAACATGGAATATTTTACCTTTGAATAATAAATTGTTTCATAAGCATTAGTTATTTTCCTAACATTTCTGTTAGAAGGAAGTGACTGAGAAAAAGCCAAAGAAGTGAGGTTACTTCCATAAAGCCAAAGACAAGTTAGTATTTCACTCAGAAATGTCAAAGGTCCAACCTCTCGTGCTAGTGAATATTACGTGACGATAACACCAAGGCATTCAGTAAGCATAAAGGAGTCATGTTTAATACATCCAAGTCAAATAAATTTATTTAATTTCAGATCTTCTCCCATGTTGAAAACACATTTCTTCTATATTTTTCTAAGAGGATGGATTGAATTTTCATATAAGTTGAGGAGTTAAAAGAGCTCCCAGGATCTCCTTAGAATCTCAATTGGGGATTAATAATTTCCACTTATGCTGGCTTCCACTGCCATATAATTACAATACATAAGCATCAGCAGGACCTTTCCAAGGTCCTATATTGGTTTTGGCTCTTCCAATAAACTGTGCTGTCTGAAGTGACGTACGCTGATACCTCCTTGTCCCTCAATGTTTAAAACGTTTATTAATATTTTTACTGATCACTGATGGCTAATAAGTCTGCTCTTGAAAATGACACTCTTAACAATGTTTAACTTCTCATAGCAATGTGTCAGCAAGACGTGCGCAGGGTTTTCAGAGTTGATGTTATGGTGAGCCATTTACGTGGACTCACTCAGCCACAAGCAAAACATCCCAGAAGATAAACTCTATACAGGACAGTAACCCCCGAATCTGCTTTGTGTTTGCATAAGGTCCAGTCTGAGAGTCTCCTCCAGTGGTAGGCTGAAGACAGCATCCATTTCTTCAGGCCTCCGCGGTCCAGAGTGCAGGACCTTGCCTAGCTTGCCCATCCAATATCTAGCGGAGCATGGCACACATGGGTACTTAGCAAAGCTCTGTCAAGTGAATGTGATTGGAATGTGGCTAGAGGCAGCACAGACTAGAGCTTTAACATGTGGATTCTGGGTCTAACAGTCTGAGTCGGAATACTGATTCCCCCTCTGACTAGCTGGTGCCCTCAGACAAGTAACTCAACCTTTCTGAGCCTAAATTTACGTATCTGTAAAATGGAGGAAATACTAATGCCCGGCATGGCAGGTGCTCAGTAAATGTTAGCTAATATCAAAGAGAAGAAGAATAAGTGGGACTGTTCAGTGGCCCATCAGTCATATGTAAGTTGTTAGTGAGCACACACCACGATGCAGATCACTTGACATTTATCTCCAACATGTGACCGTGTTCCCTGCCTTGCAACCACAGACAGGAATTCCTGAAACTGAGAGAACCTACGCCTTCCGGAGGGCAGAACAGAAGCTGGAAAAAGCAGGACCAACCTGGTGGAGCTGGCCCCATGGTTGCAGGGAGAGGGGTAGACTCCCTTCACAGATAATTACCTCAAAGACCTAGAATGCCTCCCTCCAACTGCCTGAGTTTTTTCACTTCCCTTTGATTCGCCAGCTGGAGCTGTGCCATGGGAAGAACCATGGGCACCCGCCGCCCAGCAGAACTCTGAGCTCGTCTCCTGAGACTTCACCCCTTCTTCTGGCCTTTGGGAAGAGGTGCATGTTAGACTTGCCTCCTGAGAGATGGCCCACATGCTTGGTTTACCCGGAGTGGAAACATACTTTTGCTATCATAAATGTAAATGTCTGATCTCCCATTTGAAAGCTAAATGCTTACATTGGCAGCAGTTCCATCAGCTGTTTCGAAATAATATTTTAATGAGAATAAGCATTAATTAGGAAAATTAGACACCCAGTTATAAGATAGCTTGGAAGCTGTCATCTCTGAGTTTTTCCTATTCACACCATTATAGTGGATGAGCCACATGGCCAAGGGGGGACCTGGGGGGTGGGACAGGGGGATGGTGGGAGGTTTAGGGACAATCTTGGGAAACTGCATAGAAGACACAGAACCTATCTATACTTAGCAATAATTGAAGCTCAGATTAAGAATGTCAAGCATCCTCAAACTAATGAAAAGGCAAAAGTATAATTAGATTGTAAATTTGCCTTCCAGCCCCACTCCCCCCAGTGGAGGGAAAGAGGCTTCATTTTGTTTCCAACAGTGTTGAGTGCAGTTGGCCTTGACATGCTTGTTTGCTTACCCCAGTTAAGGATGAGAAATCTTAGAGACACACTGGGGAAGCAGGGGGCCTCAGAGTCCTAAAAAATAACAGGGCTAGGAGCATTCTGCTTCCTAGTGCATCTTGAAAGTATTATTGCCAAACAGTATTTCAGAAATGTTTATACACAAAAGTACAAAAATATGCAACTGAATACTATGCTTTGATGGTACCGACCTCCTCCCCTGCATTAAATTAAGCCCAGTGGCTTGGACCTCTGAGGTCCTGCGAGGTGGCTGCTTTCAACTGTCTCTTAGGCAACAAGGGCTGCTGCACTAAAACTCACAAATAACCACAACTTTCAGGGAATGTGATTTAGTAATAACATATCTAACTCTAGAGGAGTCAGATTCCTTCATAAAGAATGTGAACACTGATCCAAAAAACCATGAGATTTATGGTATACTACAGCTAATTGAAAATGAAATTGGAAATAAATTAAAGTGAACCTTGTGTTTTAATCAGTTTGGAAGACATAAAGTATTGCAGCAACGGGGCAAGTAATTTTCTTCTGGAAAATATATAATGATGTCATTATTTTGGTACTTGAGGCTTCACTCCAGGGAAATGGGATGCTTTGCTGAATGCAACAGATAGATGGCGCTGTGGCTCATGGCGGACCAGGGGGTCAGGCTTAGTTAGAAAGCCTCATTAGGAAAGGCCATGTCCAGGGTTCCAACATAGTTAGAAAGCCAAATAGGTACTTTAAAAAATGCATCTGACTCCGCACAGAAGTTAAATTTTCTTTGGCAGTCAGTTTTTATGAACTCCTATAACTTCTAAAGTGTCCACTGGTTTTCTAGTTGACTAAAGAATGTTTTAGGTAACTATTTTAAGGATTTGCAAGGCTTGTCACTGACTTCTATATATAGAAAAATCAAATTCTAATGAAATGTTGGCTTTCTGAGGCACAGCAAGTTAACCATGTGCAACGTAACCATGAGCCCAGGAAAGCCTAATGCTTTCACTCGGGTGGGTTACTGGCTTTGTGGGTTACCAAGTGGTCAATTGTCAGAATAATTCCACTTGCTAAAGGCAGCTTTCCTTTTGTCTAGGAACATACCTTGGGCTTGGCTTCAGAAGCTTTGTGCCCAATCACTTGGCTCCACCTCTTCTTGGCTGCTGCACCAACTGTGGTTTACTTGGCTCCTTTAATTGTCTGAGATTCACTTTTCTTCTCATCTACACCAGAACTTATCATATCTTATATCCTAGGTCCTTCCAAGCAACACAGAGAAAACTGGCAAAGCTTGTCTTTAGAAGCCTACTGCCCCCCAGTGCCAGTTCCTATTTTGCTACCCACAATTTTCACATCTATCAGCGGGAGTGGTTAAAATGCCAAACTCACAGGCTTAGTGAGAGGATTAGTTGATAGAATGCTTGCAGAGGGCATAGCACAGTGAGTGGCACTTGGGTGGCACTAAAAATTATTACTATCCTCTCCCTCACTACACCAACCAGACAAATAAATGCAAAATATGTGATAATTGGCAAGCAATCCTCTTCATTTTAAAAGAGGACTTCAAAGTGACTAGTCTACCCAGGAAGTCATCAGTCCTTCCTACCCACCCCCAGCTGGGGCAGAAGGGGGGGTGGTGGTGGCTTTAGACAGTGCCCAGACCACAGGAGAAAGCCTTCTCCAAGGAGGTCTGCTGACTGGTCCAGAATGCAGCATAAATCTCACAAAAATGTATTTAGAACTTTGGGGTGAGTTTACCATGGAAGATGTGAATCAACAGTGAACAACACCCAAGTTGCAATAATGATCATTTACCCAGTTAAAAGCACAACCATGTTCAGGATTCAGAAATCTGTCTGGGAGCAGTGGGTGGTTTATCTTCCTAGGGGGTTCTCACACCCAAGATTTCAAAACTTACTGGCCTCAATGACCAGCAATGAAAAGATGAGCTTCTGGCTATGATGATGATAACTGAGCGCAGAGTAATTTTTAGCCATATGAACGCTTTCCTTTTGGGGGGAATCCTTCAACCAGAGCTAGCTAAGGAATGTAAAATTTAAATGAGAGAAGAGAAACTGAGGTGGGAGAGAAGCAAAAACACCACCACTGCGCTTTGAAATTCTCTAGCCCTTGAGTCGTACCGTGTCCTTCTCTAGGGCGGGCACTTATCACCTGGAGTTCAGCTCCTTCCTCCTAGTTCCTCCCTCCTTCTCGGGGTCTCCTGACTTGGAGCCAACGCCGGGGAAGGTGAGTTTAGTGCATTAACGCTCCGGACAGCTCAGCGTGAACTGCCTTTGGGGAAACTTTCCTGAGCTACAACTTTCCAAACGCGCGGGGCTCCCCACGCGCCAGCCTCGGACAGCAACTCTGGCAAGTGAGAGCCAGCGCCCCGCGCGGTCCCGGGCGGCTGGAAACGCTGCCAGCCGCGGGCACACTGAGTTTCGCCTCCAGCCCCCTCACTTTCAAGCCCTACCCGCGCGAGACTGAAACGCTTCATCCTAACCCAAAACGGGCCAGTCGAATTCGGTGTAAACAACATGCCGGCGCATCCCTGAACGACACCCTGTGATCCCTCCACTCTAGTTACTTTATCTTACACATAAATCAGGATTCTGCTGACAAATCTCTGCGTTTCCACTAACCAGAGGGCTGCCCCGCATAGCCCTTCTCCTTGTGATTCTTTTTAAAGGTACGATAATATCTAACACTTTCATAAAGCGGCATTCAGGGGACTCCGTCCAGGGGCCCATGAAAGGGACGACTTTTGTCGCCCCCTAAACATATGTGGGTCACAACCCCACAGACGGGCACATGGAAGGGATGTAAAACGAAGAGCAGTGATTTTTCCAGTCAGTGGCTCTTCGGGAGAAAGATGCCAAATGCACTTCCTGGGCCAGCTGAACTCCGCGAGCACCTAATCGCCGCCAGATGTGGGAGGGCGCACAGCGAACTTCGGGGAAAACACTCGGACGGCGGCTCACGGACCTCTCGGACAGAGAAAGGGCAAGGAGGGGAAGGAAAGAAGACGGGGCGAGACAGGGGAGCGCTGGCGAGAGCAAAACGACTGGGAGAAACTGTTATGCCTCCACTCTCCTCAGCATATTTTTTCAATTAAAAAGTTGGAAACTGGAATCCAAACAACGGCTGACGGCTCCCAACTATTTTTCAAAGATACGCTGGGGAGGGGAAGACTTGCACACGTAAAACCGCAACCTCAGGTCTCCTGGCCTGCCCACCACCAGAGTCGCGGAGCGCCCCAAGTGTCCACTCACGAGCCCGGTGCGCGGTCCCCTGCGCCCCCCGGCCCCGAGAAAGTTCGCGCAGGTACCCGCCTCCGCTGCCCGCCTACCTTTCATGGTGACCGAGGAGACGCACACCAGCCAGGGAGTTCCGCGCGCGCCGCGCCGCCGGGAAAGTCCGCGCTGAGCCGCCCGTCACTGCGCGCCCATGGCAGGCGGGCCGCGCGTCGGGCGTCTGCCCCTGGAGCCTTCCGCGCACTGCTGCCGCAGGGCTGCCGCGCGCCGCTCCCGGGGGCCGGGAGGCGCCGCGCCCGCCCGCCGGCCCCTCCCCCGCCGGCCGGCGCCCACGCCCCCTGCGCGCCCTCCCCTCCCCCTCCCGCCCCGGCCCCGGCCCCTCAGTCCTGCCGCGCGCGCGCCTGGCCCAGTCACTTCGTTCCTCTTCTCGCCCTGCGGAATTTCTCTCATTTTCTCGTTGGACCAGCATTGGAACGAAATCCGAAGGAAAGACTCTCCCAGGGCGGCCTCGTTTTCACCCTCGGTGCGCGCCGAAGGTGCTGCTGCTGGGTTGGTTTCTAGACCCCAAACTACCGGTAGAGTTTGGGCGAGGGACTTGGGGAGTAGCAGTGGCCTGGGATGGGGGTGGGGGTGGGGGTACAAAGCGGGAGGTGGTCCCATTTCCAAACGGTTCTGGTGTGTTATGGAGAGTAAGAAGATTAAAACAGGAGCGAGAACATCCTCTGGCTTCAAAGCAGGTTTCCAGGTGCGACTGATGACCCCCAAAAGAAAGTGAACTGCAAGGGAGCGCGCTCAGTGTCATCCCAGGAGAGCCTGCGCCTGGGAATCCGAATTCACCTTTAGACCCTCTCCCAAACACAACTTGGAACAGGATTACAACTCTTAGGACTTCCAGAAAAGGGCGTGGGGGCGGGCGAGGAGCCCCCAAACCCCAAACCAGTACATCCCCATTAGCTGGAAAAATTGTCCTTCCACCCACCGCCCCAGAAATGGTGAGGTTTGTGGGTTTTCTCCCTTCCTGGATTGACTCCTGTTTTACTATGACAGGAAGCTGGGCTTCATAATAAATTCCTGTCACTGTCACCTATCATGTTGCCCCACTGTCTCCTTAAGAAAGCCTGTGTTTATCTTACCTTTTAGAAAACACCCTTAGCAGACTTAACTGCTTTATTGATTTAGAACATAAGTCGGCGGGGAGCGAGGCTGTGGGGGAGGGAGGGGCAGAGGAACTTTCTTTCATGACGATAAGATGACAGATTACCACTCTAAAGTACTAGCACATCAAAAGCAATAGAATTTTAGCTGGGCAGTGGTTGCAACTTTTCAGTTTGGGCTCCTGAGGATCTGGTGTAACCAACCTGTTGATTCATTCTGAAGAGGGGATTCTTTGCTCTAGTAAAAGGTAATTCCCACAAATGAGTACCTTCTAAATTATTTCAGTCTCCATTCCAGAAGTTTTCTTTTTTGAACATTAGGGGGAAACTTGGACGTGCTTAGCAAAGAAACAGATGAAAAACACATTTTTTTTTTTCACTTTAGGGACTGATAAAACTATGAGTCCCTGAAGGTAAGTCTGGAGAAGTGCTCCAGATCTCAAAGAGGAGGTATATGTCTTGCCTTGCAGGACAAGTGGGGGTCGCTGAAGGGAGCCCAGAATATAGAGGCTTGGCCCAGTGTTTCCTAACCCATGTTGGGATGGAGTAAGCCCATCAATTTCTTTGTGCAACAGTTTCTGTACAAAATGGAGAGAATCTTGGCTCCAAATTCAACATCTGAATTGGGGAAAAAAATAGTTTTTATAGCCTAAAACTGTGATATTGGCCATGGTAATGATCAGACTCACAGATGTGCTGAATAAATAGGCTCAGGAACTCTTCAGAGGACAGTTTTAAGGAGGGCATCCTACAAGCTCACCTTCCCCCCACCTTCATCTTGAAGTAGACTGGCCATGCAGGTGGGGCCCCCAGAGGTCAATGGTCTGGAGCCGGCTCTGAGCTCCACCTGGGAGGGTAGAGGGATGGAAGTGGTAGTCGTGTCTATATCATCAGCTAACCAAGATTTTTCCGGTCAAAAGCTCTTGGAGGACTTGAGGATTGAGCTGGGTCTTGGGAAAAGGTAAGAGGAGTATGCTGTGACTTGCAAGACTGCATCTGAAAGGTAAAGATGCTGTGAACTCTTCACAGGTGATGGGCTTCAGGGCCTCCTGGTAGCATCTCAGCCTCCTCAGTTCCAGAAGCAGCAACCGAGCTCTACATCTACACCACATTTATACCACCTGAAGAATGTACTGCCTCATTTAATCCTCACAATTCTGCTATCACCTGCTTTCTACCAATAAAGAAGCCCAATCCTCCCTTGCTCTCAACCAAGCTCCGCTTCTATCTTCAAAATATACCTCAAAGATTTTAACCTCTCTTCATCTCCACTGCATGCCCCTCCTAAAAGACCACCACGGCCCATCTGGACTGCTGAAGTAATCTTCCAAGTGGTCTCCCCACATCCACACTTGCTCCATCTCCACTCCTGGCTCCAACTCTCAGCAGCCAGAAGGGCAACAAAGGATCCTGAGAGTTGGGAAACAAACAAGGTGAACTCTGTAGTTTCCCCCAGCTAACTGCCTGGAGATTCCAAGCCGGGATGCAAGGAAGGGACAGGCAGAGCCCAAGGGACTCCCTGAGTGGAGGAGTCAGCTAAGAGTCCAAGAGACTGAGGCAGGACAGAATACTAGAGAAGAGAGGGCCTCAGTTTCTTTGTGCTGCCTCCCTGGGATCACTACATTTTCATCTGTACCCTTTTTCTCCACCTCGCAGCCAGGACCTTCCAGCAACTGTCACCATCACCATTACCATCTCCCATTTGCTCACTCATTCTCTTCCCGCTGTAACCAACTCCTTTTGCTCCATTCTAGACAGGATATTTAGAATAACCCCACACATCCTGGACTAATTCCCATCTCTGAGGTTTTCCATCTCTGAAAACACTCTCCTTCTTCCTCTGGGTCAGCCTGTATCTATGACCATTAGAGAAATACAACTCTCTGCTTAGAAATGGGCCCCTTCAACATATATACCAATATATACCAATAATTGTTTATCCATCCAAATTTAAAAACATGAGCTCACTAACATCTCCAATTTCAAGTCACATCACAGGACTTATTCTGGTCTTTTTCCTTTTTATAGTTGTAACTCCCTTCTCTAACAATGCGAAACTCAGCTTCCAATATCTCACTAGTAATTACTTATTTGCTCAGTTTCCCAGTATATAAACCAATCTTTTGTCTGTGTCAGCAGAAAGTGTGGCCTATATTATTAAGTTGGTCATTTGTATCATCACAAACATATAAAACATGAAATCAGATATTTTCTTTATGTATATAAGAAACAATATATGCATATAAGAAATGGTACATTATGTCTAAGAGTAATATGTGTATAACTATCCATTCTCCTGTTTGTGTGTATTTCTTTAAGGGAAGTGTACAGTAAGACCTTTCTTCAAGAAAAACACACACAAGAAACAGATCTCTTCATTCAACATGCTTGGCTTACATAGTAACTATATGCAAGGTCTACACTATGTGCTGGCAAGAATGCAAAGATGAATCAGATACAGTCTCTCCATCAAGAAGTCTGGTAGGTTAGGCAAGACATTCCAGAAATGATCCACATTGCCAGATAGGAAGTGGTCAGTGTCATGAGAGAGATACAGACAAAGCACCAGAGAAGTAAAGAAAGAAGGGGATGGCTTCCGACTACAGCAACATGGAAAACTAATTCAAATGAACATGGGAAATGCTTGCTCTCCATCCAGACCAATGGGTTGCAAAACAGGATCTGGAAGCCACCTATATCAGAATCATTCAGGGGTGTTTTCAAAAAGAGGTCACCTCAGACCTCTGAACCAGAGTATTTCAGGGCGAGGCTTGGTATTCTTCCATTTTGTATCACTCCCCAGATGATTTTGTTTTCTTTAAACTTGGAGAATCTTAACAGTAGACTATGAGCATTTTAAGGTGAGGACCATGTAAAATCAACTCCTAGCAATTAACATTCAGTGAAAGACTGAATACATAGAAAGGAGATTAAAAATGGAGGGAATTGCCTAAAACATGCAGAGCAGGGAAAGCAAAATGCATGGCACACCCCTTAGGAAATCTTGTATGACTAACTGAGAAGCCTGTTATAATTTTAGCCACTAATGGATGACACCCCAGTCTTTGAAAATCAAAACTTTGAGTATGGCAGGAGAATGAGCTTGTTTTTGCAAAGGACATTGGCTTCTACAGCTGGGTCATCTGAGTCACTTGATGTTCTCTTCCATATGTGACGAAGAGGGAACACTGTTTGACCACTGGAGTAGCCACTGTGCTGTTATGCAGGTTAATATCCCATAAAGAGATTAATGATGTTGTCATGGAGACCATGTTGCCACATCTCCATCCTCTGAGCTGTGATTCTGCTTGAGACCTTTTTTTTGTTTGGATAAAGAAACAATTTTTACATCTTTAATAGCTTATGATTTTTATCAGTTAGTGTTTCCATTTCTTTAGTTTTTAAACAACTTTCAAGTTTTTGAAAGAGGACTCTGGTTGGCAGCTGTTTTCCCTGTTTATCCAAAGAGCCAATATTTTATTCCATTTGAAGTTTCACAGTTCATAGAAACGGCCTGAAATAGTTCCTCTAGCCCAATGCAAGGCCAAGGATGACTCCTAGGACTAGTCCTGGAAGCTCTTAGTTCCCTGGAAAGGCACAGGCCAAGGGAAAAGGAAATGTGGCCCCTGTGTCTTATCTCACTCGGAGAAGACCCAGGTGGGTCCTTTAACATCTCTGGCCAAAATGTCCTCATCCATGACCTGAAAGGTAAGGTATGATCTAGGTGACCAGAAGGCGTGTTCCAACTCTGAAATGTTAATGGTTGTTTTCCAATTAGGCTTCCGATTTACTGCACCCAGGCATTTCAGACCGCTGACCTATATAGAAAGGTTAATAGGCTTTATTTTTGCTTTTAGCATGTGTCCTTTGGAGTGACAGAGATGAGGACGGGTTTACTTTGGTTCCATCTTTCATTTCGCTTCATTTGGTTTTGTTCTTCGTTTGTTCTGGCGGAGATGAAGGAAGTTGAGGGGAGCAAAGCCATGGTCTGATTAGCAACAAGATTTAACTTTAGACCCTGTTCTGTCATTAGGTACCATTCTGATTTAGGGCAGGCTTCTGATGTCTGTAGGCCTAAGTATTCTAACCTGTAAAATTAAGTTGAACTAGATCATTTCTAAAGTCTTTTTTGGCTCAAAAACTCTGGCATGAAATATACGTGAACACTACAAAATAAACAGAGAAAACGTGAAAGTTGGAAATTCAGACATATTTTGGATATAGATAGTTGCAGTTGATCACTTTTTAAAATACTATCTGAGCTCAGAGGTACATCTTTGTTTATATATTCATGCAGATTACCCCAGTGCATAGTAAGATTCAGTAAGTGTTTGGTGAATGATGAACAAATGCAACCAAAACACATTTGAAAGATGTATTTTATCGGTTCATCAATTCTCACCTATCTTTAAAATGTAGCCTCTTCTTTATAGTGATAACAGTAGCCATGACTGACATTTATTGAGAGCTTGTTAGGTTTCTATGCTTAGTCCTCAATACACATTATCTTATTTAGCAGATTCAGAAAATACTTGAGATCTTAGGGAAATAATTCTTTGAATTTCAATTTCCTCCCCTGGGAAGTGGGGGCAATAATATCTATCTTGCAATATTTGGGAAGGGATTCAAGATAATATTTTTGAATGCCTCATACATTTAAAATGTCTGCCACTTAGAAGAAGGTCAATAAATTGTAGCTCTCTTTAATCATAATTAGTTTTTTTATTATCTTCTGTTTGGCTTTTTAAGGTAAATTATAGAAGGCCAAGTTGAAATGTAAAATAATTGTGTTATTTCATATAAAATAATAATCTGATTGAGAAGGGAAGAGCCTAGTAAAATTAATTTAAAATGTGAATAATGGAATATCTTTAAAGAAACAGTTTTGTTTTTAAGAGAAAACAAGTACAAAAATAATAGAGATCCTAAAGAGAACTACTTTAATGGAGAGACTAAGCTGTTTATAATTCATGTGTAAATTGTTACTAAGTATGGTGTGTTCAAGATGTTTGAACATAATTTGTTCCCTAAAGTAATTTAAACATTAACTTTATGAATACTGTTTATACAATTATTTGATTAATAATGGTGGAAAGGTAAACTTTTGCTAAGCTTTTGTCAAATTTGTTACAAATTCCAAATAAGTATATCAAGATTGGTGAGGTTCACAGTATATTTTTATTCCTATGAGGTATTATATGTTGATATTATAGTCTTTGAAGATTGGCAGAATTTTATTTTACTCCTTACTTCTTGTAAATAACTAGCCATTTTCGTTGGAGTTTTTGACTTCTATAAATAACTTCACTGGTTAACACCCAATCATTCTTTCCACTTCAGTTTTTTATATCTTTCATTGAGACAATACATTATATTTTGATTCTAAATTTTTCTTTATCTTGAATGTGCTTCCTTAGCACATAATAACAGTACACATACATATTTCAAAAGATTTACCTAAAAGTGAAGCGTGCCAGATGTGCAA
Source organism: Bradypus variegatus (assembly GCA_004027775.1). Classification (NCBI taxonomy): domain Eukaryota; kingdom Metazoa; phylum Chordata; class Mammalia; order Pilosa; family Bradypodidae; genus Bradypus; species Bradypus variegatus. The sequence goes on along the minus strand of PVKY010002759.1, from coordinate 1,716 downwards.
ATAATTTATTAGAGTTTTTATATTCATAGACTTTTGCTGAATTTGCAACATACTCATTTTTTATTACTCTGATGCTTTAAGGAAGTCTCACGTCGCCCTTTAAGTTTATTTACTGTATATATTTAAGTTGTGGATTTTCAATCACATGCAATTAAAATATTTTGTGATACATACAATGGAAGCTGAAGTCCAGAAGGATCCACAACTATTCTAAGCCAAAGACAGTCAAGAATGTTTCTATTAAGATTCTTATCAATTGTGTCCAAAACAAGCTTATCTCAAATTGAACTAAAGTTTTCTGATAATTGTGTTTTTTTGTACTGTTTAGCTGAATGAAAAACTAAGACTGAAAAGAAAGAATGTGAATTTTATAACTAAACCTACAATACACAGGAATATAAGAATGCAGATAGCTGAAAGATCATTCTTACATTAAATTTAATACTTCCTATGAAGAAAGCACAGCATATGGAATCTTGGTAAAATACTATTAAATCCTAGAGTCAAATGGGTTGTAAGGACAACGTCCAGATGTCAGAAACCCGCAGTTCTAAGCCCAGCACATATCCTAGCTAGCTCTGTTGCCTCCAACATCAGCCGGGGCTTAAAAGTTCTTCCATAATCCTATTTATGAGCTCTGGGCCGCCCATTTGCCTTTTTCCCTAGTAACTGCTCCTCACCTTCTTCTCACGCCCTGCTCGACTCCACCTTCTCTCTCTCAGCAGATGACCTCATCTCCTTCTCTACAGAAAGACAAACGTTATCTGGCAGGAAGCCCCTCAAGTTCCTGCACTCTTTCCCTACTCTCACCCCCACTACAAACTTCTCTCTCTCTGCACTGGCCTCACCACTTCCCCTTAGTTTCAAAGGAAGAAATATCTTGCCCACCATTCAAGACTGTGCCTCCATCTGTTTGCTCAAATCCTTCCTCTCTCCCTGGAAGCCCATCAGGCCCCAATGCCCACCTATTTTTGTCTCTCTCTCTCTCTCCCAGTACATTCTTCTTTTATTCCCTAAACTCTTCTTCCCTTCAGAGCTAAGCTCCTGCAGTAGTCTACACTGGCTGCGTCCACTTCCAAACTTTCTGTTCCTTTGTCAAGCATCCATCATGTGTCTTCTGCCCATGCGGTCACTGTCCCAGCTCTGACAAAGACCATCATGATATTCAACTTCCTGAAACTGTCTCCTCACTCAGATCTGTGTCATCACTCTTCTCAGACCCTCCCACTAACTCCGGGACTGTTGATTGTCGGTCTTTGTTGCTGCCTCCTCTTTATCTGTCTTGTGCCAAAATGATATTCCTAAGGATTCAGCCATCAGTCTGCCTCCAAGATCTCAGTAACTGTCCATGTCAATAATTGTCCAAGATCTCAGTAACCGACCTCTTGTACTAGTTGCCATTGCTGCTGTAACAAATTACCATAAACTTAGTGGCTTAAACCAACACAAATGGATTATCTTACAGTTCTGGAGGTCAGAAGTCAGATGTGGGTCTCACTGGGCTAAAATCAAGAAGTCCTCAGGGTTGTGTTCCTTTCTGGAAGCTCTAGAAGAGAATCTGTTTCCTTGACTTCTCCAGCTGCTGGAGGCTCGTGGTCCCTACCATCTTCAATGCCAGCAGCGATGGTTCAAGTACTTCCCACATTGCATCACTCTGACACTGACTTCTTCTGCCTCCTGCTTCCACTTTTAAGGACCCCTGTGTTTACATGGAGC
>PVKY010002758.1:0-24131 GCA_004027775.1 Bradypus variegatus | reverse complement strand
TGTCTCAGAGATACGCATTGTTCCAGAGACCAATCAGGTTATACACTAAGGGATCAGCATCTCAGAGTTTAGAGATAGGCATTACAATTCGGGAATAGAGCTAACTGCTGTAAGAGCTTACAATCTAGGGTCTATTACAATAATTATGTCCATGTTAGGCTATGTTCTAAGATTCAATTCTGAGTTTATACATTGTAGTCAGTCCGTATCGGTGAGGCATTAAAGTGTTTGCCTTTATTTCTGGTGTACTTCACTCAAATACTGTGTACAGGATCCATTCACCTCTTTGTGTGTCTCACAGCTTCAATCTTTCACATAGTTGCTCAGTGTTCCACTGTATGTGTACACCACAGTACACCGTTCCGTTCTTCAGTCAGTGTACCCTTAGGTCACCTCCACCCTTTGCAAATCATGATTGCTGCCTCCATGAACACCAGTTTGCAAATGTCCATTCATATCTCTGCTCTCAGATCTTCAAATGACATATCCCATAATGAGGTTGCAGGACCCCATGGTCCCCACATACTTAACTTTTTGTCTAGTCACTGCTTTTTGACTTGCAGAACTCCCAGGACCCTGAATAAAATGAGTATCAATATATGTGCACCTAAGGTCTATACAACTCCAAACATGAACTTAGGAACACAAGGCCCTACCTATCTACTTCTGATTGAAGTGCAAAACTTCAAACTTAGTTTCCTTTCTTCCAAAGGGAGCAGCGTAAAAATATTCTCCATGGGAGCATCAGAGTTAGCCTGAAGTTGGGGCATAGCAGTGTTTCAACAACCTGTTAGAAATATAAGGTGCTTGCCTACCTTTGTATGCAGGTTTCTCCATTTGGGGAAAGGGAAAGAAAAGGTATATGGGGAAATAAAACAAGCTAGCTCAGCAACCCCTCATTATGTTTTCAAAATTCCAACACAACCTGCAAGTTCAACTGTAGCCCAGCCTGTTTACCTGTTTATTCTCACAATTGGCAAAGGTCCCTTCTAAACATGGAGATGTTATTTAGGATGTAAATTCTAGTTTTTCATTAAATAAGGTTTCTTAACCTTACTCTTTCATTTTATTGTATAAAAAACAGTGTACTGAAAAGTTGAACTAACACTAGGAAAATCACTACGGGATAAATGAGTTTCCAACCATTATAAATTCATAAGATCAAAATGGCTACTTTAAAGTGACCAGAGAACAAATGAATAGACAGAAAATGAAACTGGAAACAAAAAGTTAATCGGCTTCTGTAAAGCTGTGCATCACTGTGGAACCATGCCACCTGAGTTCAATTCTTGGTTATACCATTTATTTGTGTCCTTACACTAGATATTTAACCTTTATGTGTTTGTTTCCTTATCTGTAAAATGGCAATATAGCTTTTACAGTTGGCATTAATATTAGCTATTATTAATAATGCTAGTACCAACCTCATATGAATATTGTGTGGATTAAAGGAATGAGTACATATAAAGCACTTGGAACATTAAACAGTCAATAAATATTGCTTACTATATCTGCATATAGTATAATTCAAGACAGAATTATACTGCATATTTCTTCACAGTGTTCACACAGACAGACACAAAAAACACTTTTTCACAGAAACTAGAGCAAGACCAGATCTCCCGAACTTCCATAGATGTGGTGGGGATTCTTGTTCCAAGCTGGGATGAGGGCTTGGTTTGGTCAGTTTGCTCCTCAAACTTATCAAACCAGGGCCTCAAAACACCTGACTGACTAAAAATGTAGATACTATTTTTACAAAAGTTTATCGACACAGCATTTTCGCTAACGTTAAACTTTCACCACATTCATAAAACGGAGAAGCCGAGGCCCAGAGACTAGTCATCTACTTGCCCAAGATCATTCGACGAATTCTGAGGAGGGGTCGAGGGAACCAGCTCTTTCTCCACTCTGCAAATCTTAGGAAGGAAACCCGGGCCTAGGAGTCCCTGGAGTGTTTTGGCGGGCTAGGTCCTGGGCCTCAAGGCCAGTGATGAGGTTCTAGTCGATCGCCTCGCCTTACCTCCTTTGGATCTTCGGATCCGGTCAGCATCTTTTCCTCGTCCTCTAGCCCCATGCCTGGCTCAGGTTCTGGATTAAACACGAGCACAACAGCGGCACAGACTCTACTTCAGGATCAAGAAGGACTTGTAAGGGTCACTCGACGGATATCCGGCGACCTGGCCGGAAGTGCGGCATACTCATCGTAGTTGCGAACACATGCTCCGATTGGCATGTACTACTGGCCAAAGGCAAGAGGTAGGGGTGGCTGATATTTGCACCTGAGGAGGCTTTGCTAATTAATATTCCCTTAGTCATCCCAGATCCAAATATATTGAACTAGAATTTTATTTAAGATAGCAGTTCCTAAGAGTCTTGGAAAGTATGCTTATTTTTGCGACGGTCGTTTTAGCGTAGGTCCTATTCGTACCCACATCACTGATAGAGCTGGCCTAACTGCCGACCTTCTCAAGATGTCGGCACGAGGGAGCCACTCTCGGGCTCGCGCACCTCCCCAAGATGGCGGCGCCCGAGGCCTGGCGCGCCCGGAGTTGCTGGTTCTGTGAGGTAGCGGCGGCAACGACCATGGAGGCCACGTCCCGGGAGGCGGCGCCAGCGAAGAGCTCGGCCTCGGGCCCCAGCGCTCCCCCCGCCCTGTTCGAGCTGTGCGGGCGGGCGGTGAGCGCCCATATGGGGGTTCTGGAGAGCGGGGTGTGGGGTAAGTCGCGGGGCGAGGGGCTACCTCTGGCAACGAGCGGGGGCGGCCCAGCGGCCGGGGGGCGCGGGGGGCGAGGCCGGGAGGCCCGGGGCGAGGCCCAGCCTCCGGCAATGGAAGCCGGATTGTCGGGCTGGAGCGTGAATTCTGTGACTGGCCGGGCCGAGCAGAGTAATGACGGAGACCAAACCGGCAGGTGAACTTGCACCGCGGCCTGACGGGGGGGCGGGGGGCGAGGCCAGGAGGCCCTGTCCGAGGTGAAGCAAACCGGGCCCAGGCGACAGAGGCTGGACTGACGGGTCGGGGCCTTGGGCACCGAACTGACACTCGGGCTGGGCCGAACTGGGGTGTGTAGGATCTCGGACCGACGGGCCTGTATGGCCCGGCTGTCTGGGGGCGGGGGCCGAGGTTGGGTGGCCCGGCCTAAGGCCTGGAGGCCAAACCCGGGGCCACAGAATCTGACCGCCGGCCCGGCGCCTTGAGTTTCTGCCTGACACACCGTGAGTGCCGAGACTCGGGAGGCCAAGCCCCTGAGCGGGGGCAGCCTAGTAAATAGGAGAGCGTGGGAATGGGGCTGGGGGAGAGGCCGAAAAGCTCCGGGCGCCGGGGCCTGTCTGACGGCCCAGAGCTGAAGGAAGCGAACTGACGGCTGGGGCCTCGGGTGCCAAACTGATTGAGCACCTCACGGACCGGCTGGGCAGGGAACGCCGGAGGCCTCTTGAATTGGCCCGATCACCTAGGAAGGGCTCCAGTGCGGATAAAGGGAGGCCCGGAGCGGGTCAGCGAGCGCGGGCGTCAGAAATGACGGATAGGCAAAGAGGGCTGAGGAGGCCCCGGGCGGGGCGACGGCCCGGGGATCCCGGACTGACGGCCGAAATGGGAGAGGTGGCGCGTAGCCGCTAGGAGGCCTTGGTCCAAATGGTAGTGAAAAAAGGCCCCAGGCCCGAGGGCGGCCCGGCCTCGGTTGAGAGCGCCTAGGCAGAGCACCAAAGGCGTGCGGCCCAGGACGCCGGGTTGAGGGGCTGAGAAGGGTGAACCGACTACTCAGAGTCCCGCCTGGGAGTCCAGCAGGCCGAGTAATGGAGGAGAGGAGGCCTCCAGCCAGATGGGGCAGGAGGCCGGGCTGTGGGATGGGTACCACCGATCGCAGTCTGGCAGCTGAGGAAAACTCAGATCCGCGACTTGAGAACTGATAGTGGAGAGTGAAAGAGGGGAGAGTACTCTGGGAGGCAGGCCTGGCCACACAGAGGATGAGAGGCCTTGGGCCCGACAGACTGGTGGTGTGACGGGGGTGGGGTTCAGAGACTAGGGCTAAAGTTGGGTGAGGAGCTCCAGCCAGGCTGAGGGACCAGGTTGGGGGAGGGGCCCTGGGCCTTGTGGTGCGGAGGGAGGAGGGTTCTACGAGGAGGCCTCAGGGGCGGGGGTGGTGTCTTTGCCAGGAAGAAGGCCCTGGTCAGGTCGGGAGTGAAGGCTTGAGGCCCCTTAATGAGGTGCTTGGGTTGTATCTTGAGAGGTGGGTGTGGAGAACAGACCCTGGAGTTCAGGAGGGTCAGGTGCTCCAGGAATAAGTCCCAAGACTGTGGAGAGTAGTCAAGGAGGCCCCGGAATAGAGTGGGAGGCCTTTGGTGAGGTGGGGGTGGGGAACAGATCCTGAAAAGGCCTGAGTGCCTTGTGTAGTGGGGAAGGCTGCTAGAAGTCTTCAGGCCTGGTGGAGGGGGTGGATTGTGGAGGTTCTGTGCCAGCAGCTGAGCAGAAGGGTCAGGTTGACCCATGGGAAATGGGAGAAAAAGTCCCAGTGGAGCTGAGCAGAGGAAAAGTCATGAGGAATATTGAAGAAAGCAGAGCGAGTCTGGCATTGCCGGCCTAGAGCTTCTGGGATGCTGAACCTAGCTAGGAGGGGAGAGGACTGTGTGTGGAGGCCCCAAGTTGGGAAAGGGAAGCATTAGAGATGTAGGCTGAAAGGAAGCAAGGAAGAGCCTGGCATATGGAGAAAGGAGGAGAGGGGTTTGTGGATAATAGGGAATGAGAATTCCTGTGGCTGTAAGAGGAGATGGCAAAACACAGGGGACTAGATTGGAGGGAAGGGGCAAGGCTCTGGAAGAACCTCTTTGTTGCCTCTTTCCACAAAAACAGTCACTTGACATTTGACGGAATTTTCCTTTCTCCCTTCTTCCCTCCCCCACCACTACTGTACACACCACCACCATTATCACCGGTTGAACTCCCAGCCAGGCTGAAAGGAGGGAGACAGGGAAAGAAGAGCTCCTATGGGCCTAGATAGGTATAAACCTTCACACAGAGAAAGTGGAATCAAGTAAGCCCTCTTAGGAGAAGGGCCAACTAAGAGGGCTGCTTAGGCAGTGCTGTTTTGGACGAAGAGCTCAATGTGGGCTGACAGCCAGGAAAGGCTTCCTGCAGGTAGTGGACTAATATTGCTTTTTGATAGGCAAGAAAAGGAATAAAGGGGGCAGAGGAAGCAGGAAAGGGTACAATGAGGAAACTTAGCTGGTTTAGAAAAAGGAGAGAGTGTAGTAGGAGAACCAGCCAAGAATTAGGATAAGGTATGTTATAAAGGGCCTTGAATGCCAGGGTGTGGAGTTTGGACTTTATCTTGAAGGCAACAAGAGCCTTTGAAGAGTTTTGAAGAGGGGATGGCATCACCAAGAGCAGGATGGAGAGAGACTGTAGTCAATGAGAGTGGTTAGAAGGCTGTTACAATAGTGCAGATAAAAGGTGATGTGGCCTACATTAATGTAATAACATAGGGAATTAATGCTTTCATTCACCAGGTACATTGAGGCCTAATATGTACAAACAATTGTTATAGATGCTTGGTATCAAAATTCAGTTATTCCACAAGTAAATATAAAAGAGATCCTGTAATGAAAATTTTAAAGAACTTTCCTTAGCTATGGTTTGCTCCAAGATTTTAGACCTATTTTTGGCAGGACGGAAGTGCTATTAACAGGGTAGGAATAATAATACTCAGCGTTTAGTAAGCTTATTGTGATCAGGCATTATCTTGAACAAATTACAAGTATGATCAGGCATTATCTTAAACAGATTACAAGTATGATCTCCTCTTCACAACAATCCCATGAGGTAGTTATTACTGTCCCCATTTTAAAATTGAGGAAACTGAGGTTAAATAATTTTCCAAAGGATTCACAGTTAATTAAGTAATACAGACAAGATTTCAGCCAGTTTTTTCTACCTCCAGAGACCAAACCCTTTAGCCATAATTGTGCCTCTCAGAACTAGGGGAGTCAGCAGGAGCAGGTTTTGTTTTTAGATATGTTGAATTTAGAGTGTAGATCCTAATTATTCTCTTCTCCATAGAAAAGTACTAGTTCAGGGTATAGTGGGGATCCAAAGGATGGAAGTGGTTGATCTGAATGAGTGGGAAAGGAAGTCAGAAAAGGCTTAATACAGGGCATTTGACACTTGGAAGATAATTAGTTGATATGCTAAAAGTGGCAAGGACATTCCTGGCAGAGAGAATAGCATGAGCAAAGGCACATAGGCAGAAAGCAGCATAACATCTTAAGGAAATGAAAAAAAATAGTTTACTCTGGCCAAAGTGTAGGAGGCAAAGCAGGAAGCTGAAGAGGTTAATGGAGCCCAAATTATGCAGAACCTTTTACCACATATTGCAGAACTGAACTGAACATCTCCTAAATGAGCATACCAGCTTGTTTTATGGGATTATCTCAGCCTTGAAGAAGTGCATGCCCCTGAAATTCCAGATGCTAACTGTGTGGCTGAAGATAAGTGGACCCCAGTTTAGGAATAGACTTAGGTTACCTTCTACAGACTCCATTTGTCAGATGAGAAATCTGCCCTTCCATCTTCCTTTCAGATAGGATAAATAATGCTTGGAACCCTGGGGAGGGGGGGGGAGTAAATTTTGTGTTTTGATTTTTGTAGCCCTCCCAGGCCCAATACTGCAAAGCATCTTACCTCTGCTCAATATATATTACTTGGAGAGGATTGAGGAAACTGCCCTCAAGAAAGGTAAGTGTCTTTCAGTTTCTTTCTTAGTCAGTGATTGTGAGCAAGGCACCATGATGTTCTTCAGGTAAATATTACACCTGATACCTGCATAGAACTTCATGCTTTTCAAAAAGTACCCTCACGACTCCTTTCTTAACTGATTCTTCAGTGTCTTATAAAACACAAGGCAAATATTTGATCTCTATTATACTGATAAAAGTGAGACACAGGCATACCACATTTAATAGCAAAGCCAAAACTAGAACCCAGTTCTTCTGAATCTTAGTTTTCTATTTTACTAAGCTGCCCCCCACAGCCCTCATTGGACACATTGGGCACATATTTAATCCTTATGTGCCAAGCACTGTCCTAGGCATTTTATGCAGAGGAACTCATTTACTCATTTAATCCTTTCAGCTACACTATGAAATAGCTAATATTAACCCCTTCTACAGATGAGGAAACTGAGGTACAGAGACATTAAGAAACTTGCCCAAGGTCACACAGCTAGAAAGTGGTATTGCTGATACTCAAACCCAGGCAGTCTGTCTTTAGAGTCAACTCTCTAAGAGTTAATCATATTGCTCCTGTGAACCAGAGAAGGAGTTTGAAAGGCTGATATACTTCCCTCATGGTGGCCAGGGGGCAGCCAATTAAGTGTGATATTCCTCCCTACAGGCCTTTCCACGCAGGCCATCTGGCGCCGGCTCTGGGATGAGCTGATGAAGACTAGGCCTTCCAGTTTGGAGGTAAGTTAAGGCACTAGGTAGAACTCTGGCCTGGCTTTGTATAGTGAAAGCAGGAATAGCACACAAACACAAGTTGGACACTGGTAAAGTGCAGGGGAAGGGATGGAATGGATTTGAGAGGAGGGCTCTGATGGCTTGTCACAGGATTCTGGCCTGCTTGGCAGCTGTCATTGACTTGCTTTCTCACCATCTTTGCAGGTAACACAAAACAGGGAAGGGTAGTGATCACACTGGATGACAGAAATAGGATTCACAGAGGTCTTGAAAGAGCAGGAGCAATGGCCAAATCCAACAAGATGAAAGTAAACTCTTTGCTTGAGTCTAAAAAAACTCCAATTTTATGGCCTCAGGGCAGCAGGTGGAAGGTCCTGACTTAGCAGCAGCTTGTATGAAAATGATTTAGGATGTTTATTCAACTGTGCTGAGGCCACTCATAGGACTACCGAGCTGTGTGCCACTAATGTGAATATAAAATAGGCTAAAGGACAAAGGGGACAATAGTCCTGTCTAGTTAGTTCTACAGTGGACAGGCTACCTCTGGAATATGGAGAAAGAAGTCAAAGCCACATCATGTGAGCCACATTTAGAAGACTGGGGATGCGTATTTCCTGAAGAAAAGAAGACTTGGGGAGCATGAACTATCTTGAAATATTTGTCACATGAAAGAGGGATTAATAGACTTGCTCTGGGTGGAAGCTAAAGGAGGATAAAATTTTGCTAAATTGAAAGTAGAACTTTTAAACTCAGAGCTTACCAGTGACAAAACAAGCTAATTCCAGAGGTAGAACTTCCCATCATTAGTGTTCAAATAAAGTCTGGATAACTTGGTGTTGTAGAGGGAATTAAAGCATTGGAAGAGCAGTTGGATAAGATGACCTTTAGGGCTTCTTTCAGCCTGAGAGTCTGTTATTCATTGATTCAGATATAACTCACTTGAACTCTTATTTAAGCAGAATTTTTTTTGCTGCTCCACAAGTAGGTGATAGGACAGATTTATTTGTTCAATAAATGTTTACTAAAACTTACCATCTACTAGGTCTTATGCTAGCTATTGGAAGTATAGACACAGTCCCCAATCTTGAGGAACTACCAGTTCAGTAGGGAAATGTGCAAATAAATATATCATATTATGGTAGAATAATTGGTGTGATAGAGGCTCAGGGAGAAGGAAGCAAGAAAGGCTTTCCTAGGAAGTAGTATTTTAGCTGGACTTTATATGGTGAATGAGGCCAAATGAAAAGAAATCAGGCTAGTATCAGGAATTATAGGCTTAATTTCTGAGGATTCAGTGGGTTCAGTAACATTCAGCCTCGTGTCCTTTAGCTTTTCTACTTCCAGATCTGTACTGTGACCCCTGGAGTTCACAGTGACGACACTGAGGCTCAGCAAAATCCTCAGGCACTATTTACAGGAGTTAGGCCTTACAAGGAAGAGAAGCAGACTCCATAATATTAGAAAAGAGTAACAGCTTTCTGCCACCTTTAAAGAAATATCAGATTCCTTTTGTCCTAGTGTTTCCCAAGCAGTGTGATTGACTAGCAGGTGATGGGGCTTCTAACAGTTTTCTCTTGGAAAAAGCTTTCTTTTCTCAACATTACCTTAGGCTTCCTATTTTCTAGGCTCAGAGCATTTCAGAACATTTAGGAGGCACCAGGTTTGGTGGCCCATGAGTCACTTAGGCAGAGCTTCTGACTTGGAACTCTCACACACAATGTAACCCTCACCTCATTCATAATTCAGAAGTACTATTAAGTGCCTGCTTAGTTTCAGACTCTATGCTAGGTTCCAGGGATGCAAGAAAGATAGAAATAGCCCCTGACTGCTTACAAAGCAATAGTATTTCAAATTGTGTAGTACTGTGTGTGCATAAAGAGATTTGTAGAATAGGATAGATACTCTGACAATAAAGCAGTGGGGAAATGAAGGATTATTCAGTAAGTGGTTCTCTAGTAATTGGTTTAACTATTTGGAAAAAATTTTAGAGTCTCCCTTTACAATATACTCCAAAATAATTTCTCTGTGGTTTAAAGATTAAAATATAAAAAGTAAAGCACAAAACAGCTAAAGAAAACAAAAATACTGATTACCTTGATCTCAGGATAGAGAAAAAAATACCAATCATGAAATAGGCAGAACCAAAAAGAAAATATGGATGTACTTGAGCACATAAAATGTCAATACTATAAACAAAATTTAAAAGGTAAACAGGGAAAGATAAACTGGGAAAGAATGTTTCCAGCAATATTTGCAAAACAAAGGGATACAGAGAATAAGACTGATTAACATGCCAGTAGAATAAGATAAGATTTGGACAAGTCACAGAACATATAAAAATCTTCCTGTAAAGCCAAAAATGTTCAGTCTCATTAATGAATTAATAAAAAAATGGAAAAAAAGTAATATTTCACCTCTTAAATTAGTTAAGTCGTTTGTTTTAAAAAGATATGCTCTTGGGGTTGTGGTGGGAAGCAAAAATTGTTATAACTTCCTTGGTGGGGCAATTTGGTGGTATTTGTCAACAGTTTTAAAATGTTCAAATTCTTTGACTAGAAATTCTACTCAGAATTTATACTTACGAAGATTTCCTTTTGTTCATTATAGCAAAGTTCAATATCAAAAAGCTAGAAACAATTTAAATATTCAACAGTACAGGAAGTATTGAATTATGGTAAATCCATATTTTCAAAATATTAATAAAATTATGCTCTAAAAATATTTAAAGATATGGTGGTATAATTTTTTAAGCACAGTATTTGAAACTGTTTGGATTATCTCAATGCTGTAAAAATAAATATATATAGCTATTCATATGTACATAAATACCCAGAGCCCATGGTGGGTTTACACATGATTTTTGGTTTGTTTCTTTTCTTTCCACAAATAACATTTCTGTTATCAGGAAAACAATGGACAATATATGGTAACATTTAATGGCTATCGCTATTTAGTACAAGAAAATATTTAGCCCTTCCTCATTTAGATGTTCCTACACAAACCTCCTCCTCCCCTGCCAGTGCCAGAGTTGCCAGCCCATTGAGAAAGGATGAGAGATTGTATTGTAGGCAGCTTTCTCTTCACCTCATTGTATTGAAATCACTCAGCATTCCCTGGGCTATAGTGTGCAAATCCACAAAAAGAGTGGCTTGAACTAGATCCCTCTAGTATTTTTCAGCTTTGAAGTTTTAGCATAGATTTTTCTAAAAGGTAGTGATGGAATAAAATGCAGTCTGCTTATGCATTAATTCACTATAAAGAAGCCATTGAAGTTATAATAACTTACGCTCATTTACTCCTCACAATAACTCTGTAATGTGGTTATAGTTATCTTCCTCACTTTACAGATAATGTAAAGTGAATGGCAGACCCAGCATTCTGACTGTGGAGTGCATGATCTTAATCACTGTGCTATACTGTTTCTCACTGCAGTTATGTCAGGGATGTTCTGATTTCAGATATTCTCTCCCATTATCAACCATAAAATGTCTGAAAATTCCAGTATTTAGTTATCTAAATTACATTTCGTAGATGCTTCTTATGGCCTGAACAGCCACAAAATCTTGGTTCACATCTTTTTGTCCTGGTTTCTGGCTATCTTATAATATCTGACTGTCTCATTAGTGAGCTAAAAGTCTTGCTAGGGTCACCTGCAACTGTCTTTCAAGGTTGTGGGGGTGGGCCAGCAAATGTGTAGGAAATATGCTAAAGGTAAACCTGAAGAGGACTCAGGGATTACCTTCCTGGCCTCCACTCAAGGCTAGAGCAGAGATTTGGTTGCCAGATCCCTGCACCCCCCCCCCCATCCTGCCACAATGCACCTGTACTGCTGCTGGTGAGAGACCCTAATGTAGATGCACAGTTAGCTCAAGCAATGAAGAAATCATTCCTAATTATTACCACAGAAGGCAGAATCTAGGGGAATGGCACTTTTACCTGAGAACAGCAGGAGCCCAGCCATCACGTTCCTGCTGGCCCAAGTCCTGCCAAGAACCTCATATAAATTGAGGGTCATTCTGGTATGGGGGAATGCTTGAAGGCAGGGCAAGAACCAAAGAGATTCTTTTAGTCTTGGGGAACCTCTGGCCCCCACTGCATGTGCTTCAGGCTGAATAAGCATCCTGCCTCTGTCAAGCCCATTTCACAGTACCCACTTGGGCTAATTATCATCATTAGCAGCAGCAGCAGCAATGACATTTACTTTGTATTTACAGGTTATAAACTGCTTTCACTTGCACTGTCTCATTTGATCTTCACAACAATCCTGTGAAGCAGGTGATGTTATCCACACTTTACAGATGAGGAAAGAGGTTGAGAGGTCCAGAGTATAATGGAAGAGCTGGGACCTTAGCAAAGGCAACAGACTTTCTACTGCACCTTAGGAGAGGATGGAGATAAAGGGATGATCTTAAATTAGAAACTCTGGGGCCCGGTACTTCTCTTTGTCTCATTGTGCCCTTTAGTGGTAGGCAACAGTAATTCCCAACCTTTGATGTACTTCAGAATCACTTGGGTAGGTTTAAAAAATAAAGGTGCTTGGTCCTCACCCCATAGATGTAACATAACAGAATCAAGTCTGAATCCCTGGCATATGAATTATGGGAGAAAAAAAACATACACAGGAAATCCTGATGTGCAGAGTTCTAAACATAAGAGAAGAATCTGATGAAGTCCCATATCCAGCAAAACAAATAACTTATTTATTGCCTTGAAGAAAAAAATCTAAGATTTGTTGCCTTGAAGAAAAAAAATCTAAGATTTGGTTTCTGCTCCCTAGGAATTTCTAATCTGGTTGGGATAATAAGACATGTACAAAGGCATGTGAGACAGTGTCTACCAATATCTTAGACCTGAGTAGTCAGATGATTAGAGGAGTCCCAACAAGGGAGAGAGACTGCCTGCCTGCCTCAGAGTGAAATGTTAGGACCTTTTGGTCTGGCAATGGAGTGTATTTTTGGCAGATGTAGGAAAGGGCATAAAAGGCAGGTTTGGGTCAGTGAGGGGACCAATTGGGCCAAAGAAAAGCACTCGTATGAGTAACCAGTAGGGGATAAAGCTTTTCAGGTAGTCAGGGGCCATATTGTGGAGGGTTTTGCCATTAAAGCAGAGTAATGTGGTCAAAGTGGTGTTTTACAAAGATGAACAAGTGAGCTTGTGCCAGGTAGTTTGGGACGGGGAAAAGGAGGCAGGGAGAGCAGTCAGGAAGCTAATGAAGTGGTCAGGTATGAAGTGACAATGGGCTGAAAAAAGGGTGGTGGTAAGACTACTTTGCTAGAGAGGCACTATAGCAAAAAAAAAAAAATGTGGACTCTGGAACCAGATTTCCTGGTTCAAATCTTGATTCCACTTACCTGTGTGAGCCATAGGCAATAACCTCTTTGTGCCTCAGTTTTCTTACCTAGAAAGTTGTGCTAATAGTAATACATATCTCAAAGGACTAAATGAATTTGTATAAATTATTCAGAATATTGCCTGGCTCATAAAAATGCCCAATAAATAGCTAACAATTGGAAGGGAGAAAGAGCTTATAGAATATTAGGATGATGACAGTTCCATGGATAACACTGTGTCATGGCTGTCTGGCATGTTCTTGCTTTCAGAGTGTGACCTGTTGGCGAGCTAAGTTTATGGAGGCCTTTTTTTCCCATGTTCTACGTGGGACCATTGACGTGTCTTCTGACAGGCGTCTTTGTGACCAGCGCTTCTCGCCTCTTCTGCACAGCTCTCGCCATGTCCGGCAGCTCACCATCTGCAACATGCTGCAGGGTGCAACTGAGCTAGTGGCTGAACCCAACCGCAGGGTTCTGGAGACCCTGGCCAGTTCCCTGCACACCCTTAAGTTCCGCCACCTACTGTTCTCTGATGTGGCTGCCCAGCAGTCACTTCGGCAGCTGTTGCACCAGCTCATTCACCATGGGGCTGTCAGCCAGGTGTCACTATACTCCTGGCCTGTGCCTGAGTCAGCCCTTTTCATCCTTATCCTCACCATGAGTGCTGGCTTCTGGCAGCCAGGCCCTGGCGGCCCACCCTGCCACCTCTGTGGAGAAGCCTCCCGAGGCCGGGCCCCATCCAGAGATGAAGGATCCCTCTTGCTGGGCTCACGTAGACCTCGCCGGGATGCTGCCGAGCGATGTGCTGCAGCCCTGATGGCCACCCGGCGGAAGAGTGAAGCCAAGCAGATGCCCCGAGTTGCACCTGCCACTCGGGTAACACGCCGGAGCACACAGGAGAGCCTGACCACAGGCGGAACAGACCCTAAGAGGGAGCTGCCCCCTCCAGCCACCTCCCAGGAGGCTCCTGGCACTCGGCGGCCACCCTCTGCTCTAGCTGCAACCTCCTCTGCCTCTTCTTCCACATCCTCATCCAAACGGGCTCCAGCTAGCTCAGCCCCACAGCCTAATCCCCTAAAGCGTTTCAAGCGAGCTACAGGGAAGAAGGGTACTCGCACCCGTCAGGGGTCTGGTGCCGAGTCTGAAGACCTGTATGACTTTGTTTTCATTGTGGCTGGTGAGAAGGAGGATGGCGAAGAGATGGAGATCGGGGAGGTGGCTTGTGGAGCTTTGGATGGGTCAGAGCCCAGCTGCCTGGGGATTCCAGCACTGGAGGCCTCCCAACGATTCCGCAGCATCTCCACTTTGGAGCTATTCACAGTTCCACTCTCCACAGAAGCAGCTCTGACACTGTGCCACCTGCTGAGCTCCTGGGTGTCTTTGGAGAGCCTCACACTCTCCTACAATGGTGAGAGCCCTGAACAGGCAGGAATTGGGCCCAGGTCTCCCAATAGCACCAGCTGTGTGCCCAATCCTGTGGGGGGTGGGGCGTGGTGGATATGACCAGGAAGCTGGAGGCACACACATGAAATAGTGGCAGACTATCAGTGCTAGGGGAGAGGAACATGAAGACTATAGGCTTGATTGAGGACAGAGATAAATCAGCTGAAATCTTTAGAATGGGTACATTATAGATATGGGAGGAAATGCATAGGAAGATGGGAGGAGTATGGTATATACAGGCCCAGCCAGGGCTGGAGTAGGATCCTACCTGTCATATCCAAGCAGCTATACAGACAGGAGGTGTGGGACAGGAATTTTTATCAGACTAGCAACCTGTAAAGCAGACTCAGTCCTGTACCATCCTATTTGTGCCCAGCTAGCGAAATTTCAAATATGGTCAAACCCAGCCATATTGGGGTATTTGCCTAGACTGGTGGGCACTGCTAGAGAAAATCACACAACTGTGCAGATTGGTGCTACTATACATTCACGGTTGTCAGTCTCATATGAACCCTCACTGTGGTTGCAACCTCAGTTCCCATTCCTACTCTGCCACTTCCAAATCTTTCCCTTTTTCCTTTCTCAACAAATGACCTCACCTCCTATGTCACAGAAAATAAAAAGCCATCACATGGCCTTCTTCAATTTGTTCACAAACCTATGAACTTTCCTACATCTGCACTCATCCTTTCCTCCTCCACCATGCGGAAAGAGAATGCCATCCTATCTAATGCTGTTTTTATTACCTGTGCTCTGGATCCATACTCCCATCTTAGGGAAGCTTATTTCTCAAATGCCCTAATAGGTAACTTTTATATACTGCTTAGTATATCAGGCATACCTTAAGTACTCTCTATTATAAACTATTTTACTCCTCACAGCAACTCTGTGATATTAAATGACTTGCCCAGGATAACTTGGCTAGTAAATTGTAGAGCCAGGAGTCAACCAAGGCAGGCTGGCTCCAGAATCCATGCTTTTAAACCACTATTTATCATACCTCTCTCTTCTCACTCTCCTACCAACATTTAAATATGTTCAGGTCTCCATCAAAAACAACTACCTCCACCACCTTTCTCAATCCCACATTCCCTAACTACTAATTAAAGAATCATTTGTATTTGTCTCTGCTTCTCTCACTCACAGCCCACTTCCAAGTCCCCATCTTACATTAACTCTTGGCAGCATTCACTATTATTAAGCATTGTCTTTATACCCTCTATTATTGTTTCCACTACCTCAGTCTTTTCTGAACATTTCTCCATGTTTGGATATTACTTCTCTTATAATCAGTTCATCAGGGCTCAGCACTCGCCCACTTTACGACCCTTTTTGCTCAATTTCATCCATTCCCAGGGCTTTAATTTCCAACTCTATGCTGAAGAATCCCCTTTCTCTGACATTAGTCATCCTTCTCCAGACTCATTTACCCCACTGCCTATTAGAATTAAATATCACCATTTGATAACCCACATGCTTCCTAACTCATCATATCCAACCTGAACGCATCGTCTTCCCTCTATAGTAATCCTTCTGTTCTCAATGAGCAGCGTCACACTTGACTCAGTAGCCCAAACCAGAAACCTGAGAAATCATTTTGGATTCCTTTTCTTACCCCCATATATTTTATTTGGTCACCATGTCATCTTTACAATCTCTCAAATGCAAGTATTTCTCTACTGCCATCTCTTTAATTCAAACTACCATTATTTTTCATCTGGATTCATCTTTTCAGCAGTTTCTCCTGACTCCATACTCAAGCCATACAACCCATTATTCACTCTGCTGCTCAAGCACTCTGAAAAAACAAAGATCTGACCCAGTCATTCCTTCACTTAAAAACCCTACAGTGGCTTCCCATCACCATACTTCTTAATTTTGCTTACATCATTCATATTCTCACCCTTGCTTACCTCCATAGTCTTATCATGCACACTTTCCCACTCATACTTTACACACCAGGTATATTACTTTTGATTTCTTGGACCCTGCCAGTCTTTCTCCTTCAGGCCTTTATATATGCTGAGTTCTCTCCCACACTCTTCTCCCACTCTTCCTTTATGTTCTTCAGGACTTAGCTGGGAAGCTGCCTAATGCAGCCTGGATTAGATGTTAGGTACTCATCCTTTTATACTTCCATAGTACTCTACTTCCCCAGTTTCCATCACATTTTTGTTGTTATGAGGCTGTATAGGTAGGCACATCTGCTGCACACTAGCATCTAGCAAAAAGCCTGATATTTAGTGGGTAAGTTTAGTTGAATGAATATAGGAGCCTGCTCAGTCCAAGGGGAGATGAGGTAGCAAGTGGGTTCCAAAGAAGTATTTGTTTTGTGGCATTAAACTACCCTAACCTTTTCAGGGCCCTGCTCTCATCTTGCCTCATTCCCAGTGAGTCACCCAAAATACTCCCTATTGGGTCATTTGATAAGCACTGTTTTCTAGGTGTTCCTCATGACCTGTAGATTGAACCATCTCTTTAGCTTTCAGGACCTTCCACAACATGACTGCACCCTCCCACCCTTCTAGAGCTGTTTCCTGAGCCCCCACCCAGCCAAAAAGCACTTCCCTCCCCAACCTCTTGCACTGTCCCAGCTGTGACCCTTGACTGTGTCTTCTCCCTCTGTCCAAAATTTCCTTCCTTCAAAAACCTGCTTTTCCAGGAAGCTACTTAGAACCCAGAATTCCAGAGAACTGTGCTGCTGTCTGGGCCTACCAATCAGCTGGTAGCCACATGCTGCCCCACAACATCTTCTGTTGTGTGACTGTACCCTGTCTCATGTTTCTTGAAAGCATGGCCTAGTATAGTGGCCATCAGTTTGCTGGTTACCTGAGGAAAAAGGAAGACAGAGGATGAGTAGTTGAAAGACAAATGGTTCTAAATAATCTCATTCAGAGCTCAAGAGATTTGGTGGTAATCAATAGAAATATTTGGAATTGTCTCTGAATGTTACCCTTGCACAGCTTTGTTCTTATGTTCCCACATGACTCTGACCTAATCTCTTTTCTGATATAGGCCTGGGCTCTAACATCTTCCGCCTACTGGACAGCCTACGGGCCCTGTCAGGCCAGGCTGGATGTCGCCTGCGGGCTCTGCATCTCAGCGACCTATTCTCACCACTGCCCATCCTGGAGCTGACACGCGCCATTGTGCGAGCCCTGCCTCTGCTGCGGGTTCTCTCTATTCGTGTCGACCACCCCAGCCAGCGGGACAACCCTGCTGTGCCAGGGAATGCAGGACCTCCTAGCCACATAATCGGGGATGAGGAGATACCAGGTGAGGCACTGCATGTCTGTATATGTATGTGTCTCAACAAAAATGTACAAGTACACGTGTGGGGAAGTGGGGAGGACCCCCAGTCCAGGCCTGCCATCATTCATTCCTGGCTAATCTAGAATTTGCTTCCCTTTTACTGCCTGCCATTCTTTTAAGAAAACCTTGGCCTGGAGAGGGCCCAGACCACCATAAACCCAGTAGGGAGTCACCATGGCAGCTCATCCTCCAGGAAAAGGGTCTGAACTAAGAACAAACTGACTTTTAGACTAGACTCTGTTGCCCTGCTGTTTGCTCCTGTGGTTCCTATATGTATTTTATCCCACCATTTTGTTTGTGTCTGAGTAGTTTAGTCTTCCTGGACTAAAAGTTCTGTGAAGGCAAAGATTAGATCCTGTATTTAGTGCTCTATTCCCAGAATCTAGCACAGTGCCTGACATATAATTAGGCACTCAAGGACAAGTAGTTAGATGAATAAAAGACTTGTTAGTGAATCCTTAAGGACAGGATTGGATTTGCTATGGGAGTGAGATAGAGATGGCTAACTGGAATCTCTCCCTCCCATTTCCAGAAAACTGTTTGGAGCAGTTGGAGATGGGGTTTCCACGGGGAGCCCAGCCAGCCCCACTGCTCTGCTCTGTACTGAAGGCCTCAGGTTCTCTGCAGCAGCTGTCCCTGGATAGTGCCACCTTTGCTTCTCCCCAGGATTTTGGGCTTGTGCTGCAGACACTCAAGGGTAAAAGGGGGAGGGTAGACGGGGCTCCTGCATTGTTCTCTGGGAAAGCTAATGCCCTTGGCCTATTGTCTGTCTGTCTAATCCAGAATACAATGTAGCCCTGAAAAGGCTGAGCTTCCATGACATGAATCTGGCTGACTGTCAGAGTGAGGTGCTCTTTTTGCTACAGAACCTGACTCTTCAAGGTGAGGTTCCATTCAGAACCTGGAACATTACCAGGTCTCATCATGGCTCTGCCACTGTCTCACTGTAAGTGAGCAAACCACTGTTCCTTTCTTGGTCTTGCGTCCTCATCTACAAAATGTACATAGAACATTTTGGGGCTTCCTACTAAAAGGCCCCAAATTCAACATCATTACTAAACATAAGAAATTATTCACTTTGAGTGTCTCACCCAGAAGTTTTCCTTACCTGTCAGGGACTGACAGAAATGGTGGTTGTGGGAAGGGGTAAATGTGCTGTGCCAGGCTCCCCTCATATACTTGTTTCTGATCCCCACCACTGCATAGAGAATGCTAAGTGGATGGAGAGGGAAAGAAGGAAGTGAACGGAGAATTGGCTACATGCAGAGAATCTCTCTACAGTGACTATCTTAGGTTCAATTTCTGATTTGAATCCTGATTTAGTGCCAGTCTTGTTTAGGGCCTTGGACAAATTCCTTCCTCTTTCTGGGCCCCTGTAAAATGTTCACACCCCCTGCTAGGGCCAATTGCTAGGAGGAGGGACAATACCAGTCCTAGTGCAGCCATTAGAATTCACTGTAATTTCTCTTGACAGAGATTACCTTCTCCTTCTGCCGCCTGTTTGAGAAGCGCCCAGCCCAATTTCTGCCTGAGATGGTTGCTGCCATGAAGGGCAACTCCACACTGAAGGGCCTTCGGCTGCCAGGGAACCGCCTGGGTGGGGCCCAGACCAGGGGGAGGGAGGGGTGGAGCCCAGACCTTTGACTCAGAAACTCAGTGGGTGAGAGCATGGCCCTCTCAACTGGGAGCACGGGAGTAGGAACATAGATATTTGTGTGCTGGGGCTTCAGGTACTGGCAGGACTGGGCTTTTCCCTAGCCAAGGTTGGGTTGGGACATCCCTGTTCCTGTTCTTGGGTAGAATTGACAGGTACTTCTCCCCTCCTCCCCAGGAAATGCTGGACTGCTGGCCCTGGCAGATGTCTTCTCAGAGGATTCCTCCTCCTCTCTCTGTCAGCTGGACATCAGGTATATGGGGAGGGACCAAGGGATGGGGCTGCTGGGACACAGATCAGGGATTAGTCACTTCTGGGTGTCTAATCCATCTCACCCCTACCAGCTCCAACTGCATCAAGCCAGATGGGCTTTTGGAGTTCGCCAAGCGTCTGGAGCGCTGGGGCCGTGGAGCCTTTGGTCACCTGCGCCTTTTCCAGAACTGGCTGGACCAGGATGCAGTTACAGCCAGGGAAGCCATCCGGCGGCTCCGGGCCACCTGCCACGTGGTTAGCGACTCATGGGACTCCTCCCAGGCCTTCGCAGATTATGTCAGCACCATGTGATGGGGCCCGTACTTACAGGCCCATGCTCAGTACCATCAGCTTGCAGGGGCTGAGGCATGGGCTGCCTAGAACCCCCAAATACCATCTCCTTCTCTTTCTGCTACGTGTTTTCTCTTCTCTCCTTTTTCTTCTGCACTGAGGTCCTGGAGGTCTTGAAAGGTCCCAGCAAAGGTAGTCCCAGAGCTGGGTTTAGAGTCTTTTAGGCCCCTCATTCAGTATCCTAGGAACCTAGGCCAGCAGGTTACAGTGGTCATCACAGTTACTGAGAACAGTCCACCTCCCCCTGCCTCAGGGTTCCTGCTTTCCCTCCTCAAACAGGTACCCAGGCTTTAGAGAAGTACATGAATGCCCACTACCAGGCCTCTTCCCAGCTGGGCTCATCACACTGACTGCTCCCAGGCCTCAGTCCTTTTCATACCTTTATTCCTTTTTTTTAAACCAAAAAAGTTTTTCTTATAAAATAAATTTTGGGCAAACATCATGCAGCCCTTCTTGATTTTCTCCCAGAGAACAAAATGTAGCAGGGCCCTGTGGGGCAGGGAGCCCCTCTTCCTGTCTGCCCCCCTCCATAGCTACACCCAGTTATCAGTGGAGCCCACGTTGCTCCTCATGGGAGCGCTGATGGAAGACGAAGGTGATGGCAGTGGAGGCAGCATCCCAGGCAGCCTGGAGTACCTCATCCTGGAGCCCTCGCTTATCAGTGCTATGGTTCCATTGAGCCAGATCTGAGGTGCAGTCAGAACCATCAGGGGGTGGCCACACCTGGTGGTTGTTGACACAGCGGCGGCAGCGCAACCTGGGGGGCAGCCGACAGAGCAGTGGTCACTGCAGATCCCACCTATATGCTATACAAGTTGCTCAGAGACAAAGGCCAGCAAGGGCATTCTCCGCCTACCTGTCATGTGTGTCACTAAGGGTGGCCTCATCCAGGGTAAACAGCTCCTTCAACTCGCCCAGGGAGAAGTGCCGCTCCACATCCTGCTCCTTGTCCACCACACAGCTGCTCAGTGCCTTCTTGTGGCTCTGACGTTGGAAGATCTTCTCCTCAATGGTTCCTGCCTAGGGGGGACGAGGGAGGAGGTGCAGGGCTCGGTCGTCATCATATAGAGGAAGCAGGGAAACCCAGGGTCTAAAACTACAGCCTCCCTAGTGAAGGAGATTAATGGAAAATAAGAGTTCTGCAGCAGTACCTCTGCTCAGCCAAGCCCCATTTTACCAGTTTCACTTGGGAACATGATCTGTTCATGTCTGCCACCTGGGCTATTTTCTGTACCAATGGAGGGTTGTCAGGGCCTGGCTAAATTCTCCTGTAGTGTGAGCTAGGGCTTGTCTCCAGCAGCTTCAACAGACCTCCACACCAAGCTAGGTTTCAGTGATTCATTCAACAAACTTTAGGTAAAGAATTAAGAAGCTGCTGCAGTATCCAAGTGGGAGATGGATATGGTTAGAGTAAGGTT
This sequence comes from Bradypus variegatus, assembly GCA_004027775.1. Lineage (NCBI taxonomy): Eukaryota > Metazoa > Chordata > Mammalia > Pilosa > Bradypodidae > Bradypus > Bradypus variegatus. The sequence goes on along the minus strand of PVKY010002758.1, from coordinate 2,919 downwards.
AAAGAAATTTCAAGAATGTGAAATCAACAATAAGTGGCAGGAATGTAGTTGTTAAGGGACAAAGAACAGCTCAGTGGGATATTCCCAGGTTTGGGTTGGGTGGATAACAGAGCCATTAAATGATGGAATTAAGGGGAACAAGTTTAGCCATGATGAATCTAAAATGCTCGTAAAACATGGAAATGGAAAATTTATAATAGGTGATGGGAATACAGATACAGAGTTCAGGTAGGGGATTCAAGCTAAAAAGTTAGAACTCATCAGTATAATGAGGGTATGAAATCAGGCAGGAGAACCAGACTGAAGTTTCCAAAGAAAAGACGATTTTAAGAAGGGAGTAGTAGTCATCACTATCAGATACAAGAAGAGGTAAAAATCGAGTTTTCTGTTTTGGCAATTAGGAAATCAGTTGTATACTCGAAAGCAGGTTTAGTGGCATAAGGGGCCAGAAGCCACACTGCTAGGGGTCTGATGAGTGAGCAGAAGAAGAGGTAAAGGAGTTAATCTGTAGCTCTGGAAAAACTTGACAATGAATGGAAAGTACTCCAAGGTGATACAGTTGGACAGAGGGTTGAACATTTGTTTTGTTTTTAAGGTGAAGAAGTTGATCAAGAAAAGAAAGAATGGAATGGGATCTAGAACAGAGCTGGAAGGATAAGATTTGAACAGAGGAAGGGACTCCTTTCTGGCTTGGGAAGGAAAGAGCAGGTGTAGAGATTTATAGAAGGAGACGAAGGGAGGTGAGAGAATTCATGTCTATTGATAACCTACATTTTCTCTGTGAAATAGATAACAAGATCTTTAGAAACTATGAGGGGCAGGGTTGGGTAAGAAACTTGAGGGAAGTAAAGGCTTGAAGTAGTTGTTGAAAGAAATGAGAAAAGGCCCAGCCCAAAATGAAGAACATGAATTTGTAGTGGTGCTAATCTGTAAATGCAAAATTAAGTTGATTGTAGAAGCTGAGAACAGCTGGAATGATCCAAGTGGAGTGGGTATTAGGGAAAGAGTGGCTGAAAGGATACACGGTGATCAGAATGGATAGAAAAAGAAGTCAAGCTAGATGCAGAATGATGGATTGGGATATAAGGGTGGAGGTGCAGGGTTTGTAGGGATATTAGGTTGAAGCAGATGTAGTGAGTATGAAGACATGAGAAAGCTAGAAGGACAGGGAATGAGAAGGTATTGGGTGCTGACAAGTTCCAGTGTGGTCATGGGAGTAATTAATTAGATGAGGGAGAGAGGAGCTGGTCTTTAGATCAAGGAAACATCAAGGCCAGACTGCTGACCCTTGAAGTCAGCCAGGATGATAATTGGGTTTGGAGAAGAAAGAACGACTGAGCTGGTACCCAAAGTCACTGATGAATTAGGAAAATAGCACAGGGCAGATGACTGCAGCAAGGAAGAAAAGAGGGCTATCATATGAGCTTCAAAGGAGGAACTTTGGGATGGATGGTCTGAAAGTGGCAATCGAGAACTTGGAGAATGCCAATACTGCTTCTTAGCCCTATGAGACATGGGGTGTGAGAAGACTACAAGGCAAGAGACACAGAAGTTGGGAAAACACGTGCCCTGTGAAAAGGATGAGGCTATAGTGGGTTTACCACTGAAAAGTGTCCAGAGGGCATTGTAAGAAGGGTTTGAAGGAATGAGGTAATGGAAAGGGGAGGAAGAACAGAAGAATCAAGGGCCCCAGGATAACCCCTAGCCTGGCTGGCCACTGCTAGAGGCGGAGGGGCCAAAGAGAAGTACTGAGAACCCAAGATTGTCTCGAAGGTCTTGTCCCACAACCTTTTCCTACTCTGACCATTATCACATCCTTACAGACAACAGGCGGTAGATATAGCAGGTCTTCTTTTGACCATCACGCCAGACCCGGGCCATGGCTTGTTCATCATTGGCTGGGTTCCAGTCAGGGTCAAACATGACCAGCCGGTTAGCCCCAATGAGATTGAGGCCACAGCCCCCAGCTTTGCTGCTCAACATGAAGACAAAGTCAGGGCTCTGAGAAGAGAGGAAGCAGGAGAAAAAGAACCTTTTGCAGCCTAAATGGGATTCTCTTCAGCCCAGTCAACTCTTCTCCCTTATGCCTTGTACTCCTATGCTCAGACCAGTTATGAGGACCACCAGTTTATATGCCTACTGGTCAGTTTCCCAGCCCACAAATAATCAGTTCCCACCTTGCCATCACCAACCAGCCTAACCCAACCATACCCCCCAGAAAAAAGAAAAACAACCCTTCCCCTTTATAGCTTCTCTATCAACCCTTAATTCTGTTATGGCATTGAAGGCATGGAGGGAAGGGCTGGGCATTTACCGACAGACTGTTGAAGCGTTCTACAACCTTTGCTCGCTTCTTGATGGACATCGTGCCATCTAGGCGGACATACAAGTACCTGAAGGGAATCCAAAGATGAAGACCCAAGGAGGGAACAAAGCCCTTTGGAGCCAGAGCTACCAAAGGGTCTGTATCAACCATGCCTGAGGCTGTTCATGTAAAGCGTAAGGTCCTAAACATCCAAAGGGAGCTAGGGGTCAGGAATCTGTCTTGTGGATCTACCTGAAGAACCAGGGGACTGTTCTGCTTAGAGATAGAACCAGGGCCATCTCAGCAAAAAAGAAACATTTCCTGGAAAGTCCCTCTTGTACTAACAACTTGGTCCACATTCACCAATCAGAACTTCTAATCTTCCTAAGGGGGCAGTAGGGGAGGTAGCCTGGTTAAGTTCTTCCCTACCTTCGGGCCCGGCAGAGCTTCTCAAAGAGGTCCAATGTCTGGGTGTAATTGGATACCAGCACTACTTTGTCACTGCTGCAGCTCCGGGTCACCGCCAGAATATAATCAAGAACCAGCATCTTACCTGGGGAGAGCAGCAACCATCAGCCCCCAATAGGCCCTCTCAGTAGCCCAAGATTGATATT
>PVKY010002757.1:0-24133 GCA_004027775.1 Bradypus variegatus | reverse complement strand
CAGGTTTTACTTACAGATTTTATGCTGTGTTCTCAGGCATTCCTCCCAATTCAGGTTGGTGTGTGATGAATGGACGGTCTCGTTTGTCCCCCTGCAGTTATTCTGGATTATTTACTAGTTGTTTCTGGTTTTTTTTAGTTGTTCCAGGGGGACTACTTAGCTTCCACTCCTCTCTATGCCGCCATCTTCCCTCCTCTCTATCTGATAGTATTTTAAAACATTGTTAATAAATTTTATGCTCACAAAGGTCCTTCACAAGAGCTGTCACCTCCTTCCTTCTGCTAGGGAACTGCGGGCTCTGGAGGAGACTTTAGGGTTCTCATCTTTACAAAGGGGAATCTATAGAGTTCTTCTTAAACTATAATGTGCACTGGGGACCTTGTTAAAAACTTAGACTGCATTTGTAATTTGTCTGCAACTTGCAGCAGATCCCACAGCATTTGATTTAATAAACCTGGGTGCTGCCTGAGCATCTGCTTTTCAAGCATGCTCCCAGGTGGGGCTAATGCTGTTGGTCTTCAGACTATTTTGAGTAACTAATCTAGAGAGTTTGTATTCTCTTTGTTTTTAATTTGCTTCCCCACTCCCTTCAAGTCAATGGGCTTGAAATTTGTCTGAGAAGTGAATGCACAGAATAACCTAGGGTCCCAAAATAGCTCCCTTTTGATTACATTAGACCTACTATTTCTTGAGAAAGAACACAATATGTCCCAGGCATCCTGGTCAGAGTGTTTTGTATGTTATTTCACTGGATTCCCAAGGCCGCTCTGTGAGATGGATGTTATCTGTGGACATAGACATAGGGGAATCCCTTGTCCACATCATGTGATAAATAAGAGGAGGACACATGGGATAGTAATATAAAATAAATGAAAATAAAGACCAGGAGTGAGTGACTTATTGACATTTCTGTTGTAGGAGAAAAAGGTGCCAGGTTGAATCTCAGGATCTGGGACTGTTCTTGACAGTAGTAACCAAAGCATCAGTGGAATCAGGAGAGGAACAGGTGAACTAAGGATAAATTGCAAGGTAGGGTAGAGCCTAAAGCAAACCTAGCTGTATTCTGACACCTGCCATTATTTCTGCCTAGGAATTTAAAGTTTGAATCTGCATAAGAGCATTGTTTCTCCCTTGCATTCCTTTACACAGACCACAGCTCTTAGGAAAGACACTGGTACTGGTCATATTGGCTGCAGAAAGGAGCCTTCCTTTGTGAATGTTTATATTTTAATAGATGAATTTATTAATTTGGCAAATATTTAATGGTAAAAATTATAACTTATGATAGCTACAAAAATGGTATTGGGTTATGGCCCCAAATGTATAGAATAAATACATAAATATATTTTCAGAAAATAAACATATAAATAAGAATAAGAGCAAGAGAGAGAGCAAGAATCTAGCAGGATATAAACCTAGACTTCAACAAGGGCTATCCCTGGGTGGACATGATGATGGGAGTGTCCTGTACCTTTGCTCATTGGTAGGAACTAAGGTTTTTTTCCATTGAACTTGTTGTGAATGATAATTTGAAGAGAAAAAGGAAAAATAACTACAAATGATTCTGTAAAACTACCAGCCCTTTAGACTGTCCCAATTAGTCCCTATTGTAGCATATTTTGCATCTATGTAATCCTTCATTGTGGGAAATCACTGATTTTACCCCAGCACCTGGAATAATAGTGAATAGTTAAATGTAAAACAGTCAAAATGAAAGAGTTGAAAAGTGGAAGAGAGGTGGAGGATGTCAGCAAAATTGGCAGACTAAGGACCTCCAAAAATTATTTCCTTTATATGCAATAATAACACTGACAAAAGTTGTCAGAATCAACTTTTAAGAACTGGAAAATAAACAAAGCCTTGCAGTGATTCAGTGAGCAGTTTTTAAAGAAAAACAACTGGCTCTTGATAATAACAGCAAGATTTGTGGTGTTTTAACTTTCCCTACAACTACCACTTCTTCTGTAGCTCCGTGGTAGGCTTGAATGCCAACAGCCTACAACAGCCTACAATCACAGTGTGAACCAGCAGAGCAGCAGCAAATGGAGGGGAAAGAATGAAGTCAGAGATTATGCAAAGCCTCATTCCCAAAGAAATGCCATTATTTCACCTGTATGCTAGTTCCATTGAAGTTCCCACTTGCAAGGCTGTCTTTATTTAACCTGACTCAGGACTCACCCTGTGTGAATAGCCTTTACCCTAGGGTGTTTGTCAAAAACAATTAGAGATAACTGATTTAACTTTGCAGCTGCCTGAGGAAGTGGATAATAGTTGGGGCTAACCAAAAAGCTTACAAGGAAAAGATGAGGAATGAGATGTCCACAGGGACTTTGGAAAGCTTTGCCACATTCCTGGGAATCAAGAAAGTCACATGCATGCACAGTATATATGACCAGGGCTGAGAGTAGATTGGTAAAACCTGAGAAAGCCCTAAGCTCTCACTTCCAGCTGATCTTTTGGCTCTATGCAAGTAAGAAGTAAAGGCTAATGCAAAGTTACCAACTGCCTTGCTGAGCGTTGAAGGTGTGCCCTAAGAGATACACAGAGATCCTCAGCAAAAGCTGGAGACTTATTGGTTCCAAGCATTTAGATAAACCTCTGTCTAAACACTACCTGACCCCAAAGCAAAGTGAGCAGATATTTCAGAGGTCACACATGGCAAGGAATACAGCTGTTATGCAGTTAGGTCAGAAAGACACTAAATAAATGGATAACAACAACAAAAAGAAACAAAACAAAACTGGGGAGGGGGATCTGTTTTCTACAGATGTCACATTATATATAAAGAATCCAATTTTCTTCAAGGAAACATAATATGGGATATGCAAAGAAACACGAGCAAAGAAACACAGAAAAACAAGCAATCAATAGAAACTGTCTGAAGAAGGCTCCAGACATTGGACGTACTAGATAAAGACTTTAAAGCACCTATTTTAATTATATTCAAAGAACTAAATAAAACCAGGTCTAAAGAACTAAAGCAAAGTATAAAAATGTTGTTGCACCAAACAGAGAATGCAAATAAAGAGAAAGATTATAAAAAATAGAAATTCTGGAGTTCCAAAACTGAAATAAAAAATTTACTACAGGGGCTTAGCAAGCAAAAGAAAGGATCAGTGAACTCAAACAGATGTCAATTCAGATTATCTAGTCTGAGGAACAGAACAAAAAATAATGAAGAAAAATGAACAGAGTTTCAAGGACCTATGGGACATCAGTAACCCTGCCAATATACACATAATGGGAGGACCAGAAGGAAAGGGGGGAGAGAAAAGCAGAGAAAGAATATTTAGAAATGTTAAAGGCAGTATAAATGTATATTTTGTTTTTAGATCTGTTTTTCCCTATCAGATTTTTTTTTTCATAGTTAAACTCTGTATTCCTCAAACTCCCCTCCCCACCACCAAAAAAATTTGGATGACAGAATGCTATTTGTCAGACCAAAGGCAGGTCTCAATTAGCTAAAAAAGGGCCTAGCTCAACAATCAATGCTGGTTCCAAAGGTAACTGGGAACAAGGTGAAATTAACAAAACAAAGAAGTAAAGTGTCTCACCTTTTCAATGACAAAACGAAAACCTGCCAGCAAAGAATCAAAGTCATTCCTTAAAATTCTTAAGTAAAAACAAACAAATCACTTCCTAATGCCACAGTGATTCTGCTCTGATATCATCACAGCCCAAGAGCACCACAGGCCGCTCTTCCAATTCTCATGCTTACTCCTTATTTCCAGAGTTCCCCACCCATCTCCCTTCCTCCCAGTGCCCTCGCCAGAGTATGGAACTAAAGCATACGGAGTACACATCAAATGAAACAAAGGCACATGATCACTATTTTCAGTTAAAAAGCAAACTGAATTGGATGTTGCCTATAAGAAAAAAGTTTCCATTTATGGTTGCTGATTATTCAACAGCCCCTGGCAAACAAAGTCTCCTTCCCTTTGCTTGCACTGAAGAAAAGTGTCAATACAGAGATGGCCCTCACACTGGCTGGTCGCAGAGGTCCTGGAGAATCATGGAATGTATACTGGAGAGAACCCCAGAATTCTGTCTGACTTCATTTTTTCTGGAAAAGAAATGGGTCCAGAAAAGCTGTGATTACAGCGCCCTCCCTCCCCACTCCACCCCCATGGGCTGGTCTGCTCATTCCCTTGTCCAAGGCTTTTGTTTTTAGCTGGATTCACATGGTAGAAACTTCCTCTCCCAGAGTCACTGTTACTTGCACAAAAAGGCCTCGCATCCCTTCAACATACAGGGTCAAGTGATGAAGTTTAAGTTCACTGTCAGTCAATGTGAAGTATTATGATTTCAACTTAAACTAAAAGGGAGTGGCGAGCCAATCTACAGCTTTATCTCCATTGACATCTGTAAGTGATCACCGTCATTCATGAGCCTTGACGTTTTCCTCTAAGTTCCAAAATTTCCACAACTGTCATTCGGGATTTCACAATAGCACCTAGAAACAGAGCCTTAACTTTGGCCTGTTCCTTTTATAAATAAATAAATAAAATGCAGTTCTGAGGCCAACATCCTGCTCCCACAGACAGTCTTCTTCCCAGGGACATGGACTCCTTCCTTCCCCAGACTTATGTAAGCATAGTCATGGGCACAGTTAGTGTCAGGGCAGCAGCTTGTGTCTTCAGATTAGGAAAAAACCAACCTTCAGTTTTTCTCACTGGTGGTGAATACCACATATTCTGTTGTTAAGAGAGGCTGGCAGGCCAGACCTTGGCACAAGGAGAAGCAGGGCAGTCTTCCGAGAGCTCCTTGCCAGGATCTCCAGGTTTGTTCTGGCACTTCTTATCTCCAGGGCTGGGAAATGCATCTCCAGAAGAAAAGACTGTGGAAATCACCTCCCTTTATAAATGATAGCCCAGCGTGCAGAGGCAGAGACTGCACAAGGCCACAAGCAAGTTAGGCAGAGCTGGGGCTGGAGCATAAGGCAAGACTTGGAGGCACAGGCTCACTGGGGACTACCCAGAACCTGCCCAAGTGAGAAGGGCACATGCCACCAGGAGGAAACAGGCTAGACTGGGAGACCTTGAGGCTCCTGGGGTGCTTCTGACACCTACACTGGTCTTTCAACTATTGCACCCTACAGTGGGGAAGGTCTGAGCCCACTGAGCATCTCACTGTGCAGGTAAGAGAAGGGGGTGTCTTCACCGGAGAGAGCGGGAGCCCCATTTCAGCCTTGAATGGGCCAGACACGACCCTCCAACCCTTTGCCTTTCCCACTTCCCTGCTTGAGCCTCAGTGACTTCACTAGGAAGGCTTCTGTGCAGTTCTTTGCCCTAGACCTGGGCTAGTGATGAAGAAAAAGGAGCAGCAGACTGTGGACCCCAGGCCTGGGCAGTAGGCAGGTGGTTCCAGCCTAGGAGAGAAGCTCCAAGGGCAGCCTCCAGGTGTGACTGTGCAGGTTCGTCAAACCCAGGCCCTGCAGGAGCAATGCTGGCCACCAGGAGGAAATTTCCTGCTGGCTGTTGACATCCTGCAGGCTCAGTTCCTGCTGCAGCTCCACCACACTCACGGCCCCATTCTGGTCCTGCTTGTTGGCCACAATGACAACAACAGGCAGGTCGGGGTCCTTATCCAGCAGCTTGTGCAGCTCCTGTTGGGCCCAGGTCAGCCGAGCCCACCACGAACACCAGCACGCCCACCTCATTCATAAACTCCTTCCAGTAGAAGCACAGGTTCTGGCTGCCACTGATCTCTGTCTGGTCCACCTTGAAGTCTTTGGTGGGCAGCTGCACGGAGTTGAAGTCCCAGCTGGGGACGTGGCCTTCCAGAGGCAGCTTCCCTGACAGCACGCACGCGCAGGTACCTGCTTTTCCTGGAGTTATCCGGCCCCAACAGCAGCATCTCATGCTGCTCCAGCTCCTCCAGCGCCGGCTCCCCGTCCTCCTCATCCTCCTCGTCCTCCTCGTCCTCGGGGTCCCACTCGGAGAGGCGGGCAGGCTCGCGCCCCACCAGGCCTCGCCCTGGTCCCAGCACCGATCCCGGCTGCAGCTGGCCTTCCGGAGGATGAAGAGCACCGAGCCATGGAGCCGAGTGAGGGGCGCAGGTCGAGCCCACTGGCCGAAGATGGCCCTGCTGCAGCTGCTGCATCCGTGCCCACCCACCCTGACCCAGCCTGCCCGTCTGACAGAAAGACAACCGCATGAAGTAATGATTATAAATCTGTGTGATGAGCACACAATGTATACAGATTTATTTCTATGAAAGCAGCATCAAAAAGGAGGGATAAGCAAATGGAGCTATATAGGAGCAAAGATTTTGTTTACTATTGAAATTAAGGAGGTATTGATCTGAACAACATTGTTATAGTTAAGAAAGTAAGTAATCCTCAGGGCAACTGCTAAAAAAATAACTAAAATAAAACTGTCAAGGGAATTAAATAGCACACTAGGAGAAATCTGTTGAACACAGAGGAAAGCAGTAATGGAGAAAAAGAAATGAAGACATAAGACATATAGAAAACCACAGCAAAATTGCAGACATAAATCCTAACTTATTTATTACTTTAAATGTAAATTACTTAAATACTTAATTAAAAGGCAACTATTGGGAACATGCATTTTAAAAAACATGATCCAAGATCCAACTACATGTTCACTAGAAGAGATAGATTTTAGATTCAAAGAAACAAATACGTTGAAAATTAAAAAATGGCAAGATATAGCAATGCAAATAGTAACCAAAAGAGAGCTGGAGAAGCTGTACTAATATCAGACAACATAGATCTTAAGACAAAAATTGTTAGAAGAGACAAAGAAAGACATTTATAATAATAATAATTTACAATAATAAACAGGTCAACCATCTTCAAACAATGTTATAATTTTTGCCTTTAATTATCAAAGGTAATTTTTAAATCTCCAGTTGAGAAAGTCACTCCATATTAGTGTCCTCCCTCTCCTGCTCACCTTCTGTCAGCCACCACCTGTGTTCAGACAAAGGACCCTCCATGCCACACGATACCCACCCCCCCACCCCGCCCCCATCCCAGCCCCAGCCCCAGCCGCAGCCCCCTGTTCTTCAGCACAGATTTTTTTTCGCTGGGGTGGGTATATCCTTGTTTTCATTTGGGCTGCCATAATTTTCTCTCCTTCAGCTATGGGCTCTTCCACCACAAGTGTAAAGGACCCAGAATCCAGCATCTGCCCACCTGAGTCCTGGGCAGAAATCAGGCTGTGCTCCCAAATACATAGTCCATCCTACAGTGAGGGTAGCCCCAGGGAGCTGGGGAAGAGGAGAGGAGGAGTTAACCCAGGGAAGGCTGGGCTTGGGTTGGGTGGGGTGCTATACTTGAACCTTAACGTAAGTTCCTTCTTCCCACCTCTCCATCCCTCACTCTCTACTCTGCTCCCATGAACTTTGCTGGAGGGAAACATCGACCAGAAACCCTCCCTCATCCCACACTGCAATCTCAGAACACTGGGTTTGAGCTAGATCTTAGCTGCTCCAGAAGCCTTCCCCATGCCTCTGTCCCCCAAGGAGCCAGGCAAGCTCATATCTCCAACAGGCTGTGGCCTTAAGGCCTTGAGAAAACACTGTGTGGGCAGTGCATGAGTGAGGCCTGGCTCCTAGCTCCTCTTTAAGAACTTGGAAATCCTTACCTAACCCAGTCATTAAAATATTCTCTTTTCTTCTCACTGTTTTACCTTTTATGTTGATACCTGCAGTGCATCTGGCATTGGTTATGTGGTGTGAGATTTGGGTCAATATTCATTTTTTTCCCCCACCTGGCTTATCCTATGACCCAACAATATTTTCTGAAGACCATCCTTTTCCCATTCCACTACTGTATTTATCCTCATCATTTTCAATTGCTGAAAAAATTCCATTGTACGGCACTCTCACAATTTAGTCAGCCATTCTTCCATTGGACATCTGGGTTATTTTTTTTTTTGCTTGCAGCAAATAAGGTGAACATCTCTGTATGGATATCAAGGTATTCTTTGGCCATTTTAATCTAGAACTGAAATTCCTGAGCCAGAAAATATTTACTTTTTTGAAGAATTAGTAAGTTATGCAGTTAAAAACTCAAAGCACATAAGAGGTCAGTGAAAATCTGTCCCCATCCTGTTCCCCATCCTTCTGGTCCCTCCCCCATCAGATAACCACAATCATTAAGCATCAGTTATCTTTCCAGATATTTTGTAATGCATACACAAGCATTATTTATTGTTCCTTCTTTTGTTCACAAAGCGAGTGACAGTCTGTGTGGTCTGTTCTGCATCTTGCCCTTTTCACTTAATTTTTCATAGATATCTTTCCATTACTGTGCATAAGAGAGCCATCTGATTAATTTTTAATGCAGTTTTGTTGAGATATATTCACACAGCATAGAAACCATCTGAAGTATACAATCACCGGTTCACATTGTCATCACATAGTTGTGCATACAGCCCCATGATCACATTTAGAACATTTTCAATACTCCAGAAAAGAAATAAAAATAAAAAAGAAACCCCTAAACCTCCCATACTCCTTATTCCCCCATATTATTGACCCATAGTATTGGTGTTTTACATTTGTTACTGTTGATCAAAGAGTATTAAAATATTAGTTAACTATTGCCCATATTTCACAATAGGTACATTCCCCCCCCCCATACTCCTCTATTATAAACTCCTTATAATAGTGTCGTACATCTGCTGTAGTTCACAAAATAACTTTTTTACATTTGTGTAGTTAGCCATGGACATTGTCCCCCACAGGATTCACTATGTTATACATTCCCATGTTTTAACCTCCGACTTTCCTTCTGGTGACATACATGACTCTAAACTTCCCCTTTCAACCACGCTCACACACCATTCAGCACTGTTAGTTAGTCTCCCAATAACGTGCTACTGCCCTGACTCATTTTTAAAGCTTCATAATATTCCATTTGATGAGTGTACCAAAATGTAGCCATTCACCTCTCCCTGGACATGACTGTGTGTGTATCATTCCACATGTGTGTAGCTGATCTGTTGGATTAATTTCTGGAAGCGGGGTTGCTGGGTCTAAGGGTACATGCATTTGTCATTTTCACCAACACTGTCAGATTACACTTCCAGCAGCAGTGCATAAAAGCACCCATTTCTCCACAGCCAATGGAGTGTTAAACCTGGGATCTTGAGCCACCTGATGGGTGGAAAACTGCAGATTTATTTTGCATTTATCTTATCGTGTGTGAGGTTGAGCATCATTTCAGAAGCTTAAAAGCTATCTCTATCCCTTTCAGTGAAATATCTGTAGACCTCCTTTGGTGATATACACTTCTTAAAATTCATTGAGGCTATAAGTGGTGGAGACAGGAATGGAATTTAATTCCTCCAGCTGTTTCCTCACGACAAGCCCTAAGATATAAACTGTTTGGGTTGGAGCGTTGTGCTTTTTAAAAGCTGTTGCTATACGTTGCCAGTGGATCCTCCAGACGGCGAGGCCCGACGTTAGCTCCCTCCGGCATCGCAACCCCAGATCTATCTCCCTTCACCTTGACTCACAGGCGGAAAATCGCATTTACGTGCCATTGAAGGCTGCACATCTGGCTACAGTTGGGGAGCCTTCGGCCTGGAGGGGAGGCACCTTGGACCCGCGCCCAGGGCCACCCGGCCTCCTCTCTGCTCCTTGGAGCCCCTGGAGCTCAAAAGACCCAGAGACGAGCGATTGAAGGAGCTCCAGTGCGCGTCCCCGCGCCGCCTCGCCCTGCTGCACGCTCCCGTCAGCGCGGCCCAGCGTGTCTCGTCACCTGACGACAAAGCAAATCGGCCGCACTCGGCCGCCATTGCTTTCCGCGCTCCCGTCGCTGGTTGGCTCTCGGCACTGGAATGCCTTATGTATACCGAACTAAACGGACTGCCGCATGACGGCGAAGGCCTAGGGGGAAGGCACAGGCGGCGCCCGGGGCGCCCCGAAACGGACACCCTTTCTCAAACCCAGCTTCCCTGTGCCCTAGCCGCCAACAGGAGACGCGGCCCCGCCCCGGGACGCCCCGTGGCCGTCCGCTGTCACGTGACCAACGGCGGCCGCCGGGCCGGACGCGCTTCAGCCCTCCTCGTTGCCCGGCAACCGGGTCACCGCTGGGGCTAAGCAGCCCTGCAGGGCTTTCGCGAGGAGAATTGGTTAAATTCGGGTGTTCAGAGGGCAGCCCCTCTGGGATGTGCCAGGCGGGGCGTGAGTGCGCCGAAGGACGCAGTCTGAAAGGTAGAGGAGGAGGGGGTTAGAATCCAGGATTGGAGAAAGGAAGGAAATTTCTGACTCGATGAAAAGATCCGAAGGTGAAGCCAGGCCTTGAGGATCAGAGGAAGCGGGGCGGCGTTCTGGACTCAGCGGTGGAGGGCAGGCGGTGAGTCTGGCCCTGCGGGAGGCGGGAGAAGGTGCGCGCCGGGCCGACGGGACGCAGAGCGAAGGCGCCCGGTTCTCCCGAGGTGCACTCCTGCCTCGGACGTCGCTGTCCCTGTCGCCATGGACCAGTACTGCATCCTGGGTCGCATCGGGGAGGGCGCCCACGGCATCGTCTTCAAGGCCAAGCACGTGGAGGTGAGACCAGGGCCCTGCGACCGCCTTCCGGGCAGAGGGAGTATTGGTTGGCGGGCCTTACTTCATTCCTTTGAGGTCCGCCCAGCGCCGGTTCAGTTTCCTATATTTATTTTTTGTTCAGTATTTGTAAGATATACCCATTTTCTGGACTTGTGTCTGGACCCTTGTGCCTGCCTCACAGCTCTTCATCCTTAGCTCTTTGGGGGAGTTGACACCAGATTGCGATGCTCCGGTGGGCATCCCGGAGCATACCCCCGTGAAGACATCTGCGTGAATTTCTCTGAGCTTTTGCCCAGCAGTGGGATTGCTGAGTCCCAACCTACTCCTACTTCATTTCCCTCGAGGCTTCCAGATTGCACTCTAGAATGGTGGGCCTTCTTTCACCCCCAGGAGCTTACACTTCAGGCCTCTCTGTCTGATCCCCGTGGGGCACTTCTCTTTCTCACCCTCTTTCCCAGCCTGGGGGTGGGGTGGGAGTGTCTGCGTTGTTTCCTGCACAGACAGGGGAGATAGTCGCCCTCAAGAAGGTGGCCCTGCGGCGGCTGGAGGATGGCGTCCCCAACCAGGCTCTGCGAGAGATCAAGGCTCTGCAGGAGATGGAGGACAATCAGTATGTGAGCGTCACCCACACCCACCCCCTCTCCCCACTCCCCACTCCCTCGCTCCTTCATTTATCCAAGCACTTGTACTACTTCCTGAGATTCACTCCCTCCGTCCTTCACCTGCTTTGCTCACACATCTGCTCCCCACTTACTTCATTCCCTCTCATTTACCCACTTCTCTTTTCCTGTACTCATTCATTCATTATTCACTCATTTGTTCTCTTATTCTCAAATCACTTAGCAATTTCAAAGAATGTAATTATTCTCACCATTTATTGAGCCCCTAATATATTCTACAGCCTGTGTTAGATGTTTTATGTTCATGTTTGTACTGAATCCTCTTCTCTACTCTGCAAGGTAGGTTTAAAGAACTTGTTTCACAGATGAGGGGAGGAGGTTAAGTCACCAGCTTATGGACACTGTGCTGCCTGGTGGGGGTTTTGGTTTCAAGTCTGTGTGAGGAATCCATATATTCTTTCCACTGGGCCTTTACCCTGTGCCAGGCTCAGGTGACACCGAGAGAAACCAGTCCCGACACGGCTCCTCTGTTAGGCGAGACAGACAGAGGCAGTAGGGCCCAGCTGGTGGGGTTCACGCTGTGACAGAGGCCTTGAGAGAGGCTGTGGGAGGACGAGGAGGGGTATCTTCTACCCGTAGCCTCATTGCTCCATGTCAGGAGCTAAGAATGTATCAGCTCCCTTGGGGAGTAATCAGGTCGGGTCCCTGTGATATTCTTATTCATGTTCATTATCCCATGGACATGATCATGATACACTGAATGGCAAAAGCATGTTATAAAGCTGCATGTGTCATTCTGTTTTTTTGTGTGAATATATTGTATATGTGAAAGTGAATCTATATGCACCGTAGCCAGGTTGTAAAATCTGACAGAATATACTCAAAGATTGACTCCAGGTGTTAGGAGTTTTTGTTATTTTTATAATTTTGTGTATTACCTGAATATGTGTAGTCTGATCTGTAAAATGATTGATTGTCTTACTCTGAAAATCAGAAAAAGAGCAATAAGCTCATTCTCATCTTCTGAGGAAAATAAAAGGGCTTCCAGGCAACCCTTATGTGGGATAGGTGGAGAGGGACCCATAGGAGGCTGGTGACATGGTCCCTGCATCCAGCTGACCAGCAATCCTGAAAGTTCTGTCTTCAGAACATAACTCCAAATCCGACCCTGGTCCAGGCCGTGGTCACCACTCACCAGAATGACTGTGGCTGGCTCTTTCCCACTTCTGCTCCTGCCACTCCAGTCCAGAGGGATCTGTTAAAGATGGAAATCAGAGCACTCTGCTGTAAGCACTCTCCTGCTTAAAAAGCCCCCAGTGGCTTCTCTTCACACTTAGAAGACTGTCACCCTTTGCTCCTGCGCACCTCTAGCCTCCTCTCCCTTTCCATTCATTCAGCAGATTTCTTAAGCTTCTGTCATGCGATAAACACTCCTCCAGGCTCTGAGAGTACGGAACAAAACAGACCTCCTTATCTGTAAAAACCCCACGTTCTTGTGTCCATTCGGCCTCCTTTCTCTTCCTGCCTCAGAGCCTGACACTTGCTGGGCTTCCTTCCAGATCTCTACCAAACTGGCTCCTCATTGGTCAGGTCACTGTCAGCTTTTTAGAGAAGCCTTCCCTGACCCCAGGATTCTTTTCTCTACTCACTCAAAAGCACACTCACTCCTCTCTTCTGTTTCTGTTCTTGTCCATATCAGAACCTGAAAGTGTCCTGTTTCATTTGCTGATGGGCTGGTCATCTGTCTCCCCCTTTGCTATGACCTCATTAAGGGCCTGCTGGTCTTTGTCTTCTTGGCTTACTGCTTTGTACAGTCCCTGGCATGTCTGAGACTGTTGGGCCCTCAGTATTTGTGGTTTGTGTCCAGTTGTCCCCAGCACTGGGGATGTTTTGATTACTGGTGCCCTTCTCTTGGTGCTAAGATTCTACAGCTGTAGAGAAAACAGGAGGAAACCTGTTCAGGGGTGTATGTTTGTGTAACCAGATGGCTTTCCAATGGATGTACTGAGTTACATGACCTCTAGACCTCTTTTTCCCTGAGAGTTGTAGGTAGTGTGTTGGTAGAAGCTCTGTGGTTCCAAACTCGGGTCCCATTTCACCTTCTCCACATGCTTGGTCCTCCATCAGGGCAAGGGCTGGAAGTCACAGAGGGGGTCCCCTAGAGACGATGTTCGCTGGGGCCCTTCCCTGTCTGGTGGGCTGAGAGACGCCCCGCTGCTCCGCAGGTGGTACAGCTGAAGGCCGTATTCCCGCACGGTGCTGGCTTTGTGCTGGCCTTCGAGTTCATGCTGTCAGATCTGGCTGAGGTGGTGCGCCATGCCCAGAGGCCTCTGGCCGAGGCCCAGGTCAAGAGCTACCTCCAGATGCTGCTCAAGGGTGTCGCCTTCTGCCATGCCAACAACATCGTGCATCGGGTCAGTTGGGCACAGGGGCCAGTGCAGAGCCTCACAGGGGTGGCTGGGCCTGAGAGTGGGGTCAGCTCATGAAGAAAAATGGTCAGAAGCTAGACAGAGCCTGCAGTAGGGGTGGGGGGGGTGAAGATTCTGGAGGAGGTGGGGAGCCAGGACATGATTTGGGTGCTCACCCTGCCCAGCCCTCCAGTCCCGAGGCCCCACTGGGTCTCCGTGGGGACTAATGCCTCCTTTGATTCCCCCAGGACCTGAAACCAGCCAACCTACTCATCAGCGCCTCGGGTCAGCTCAAGATAGCTGACTTTGGCCTGGCCCGGGTCTTTTCCCCAGATGGCAGCCGTCTCTACACACACCAGGTGGCTACCAGGTAGGGAGGGCCAGTTCCTGGCAAGACCTGGCAATGGGTGAGGCAGGCACTCCAGCCCTCCTGCTGGAGAAGGGATGCTTCCGGACCTTGTGCCCAGTCACTGCTTATGGGTGGTCCTTCTGGGGCGGCCTCCTATCAGACCATGCCCTCTCCCTCACAGGTGGTACCGAGCCCCTGAGCTCCTGTATGGCGCCCGCCAGTATGACCAGGGCGTTGACCTGTGGTGAGATTCCGGGGGGGGGGGGGGTATGATGTGGTCCGTGGGGTCATGTTTGGTCTCCTGGGCTTTGAGGTCTCCAAGCTGTTTGGTGGTTTTTTTCCCTGGTGTGAAGTCTAGGTTGTCTTGGGTAGGGGTGGGATCGCTGACCCTGGCTGAGGTGTCTCTGATCAGTTTTGGGTCGCTGCTCCTCACTGTGATGTTTTTGAAGTGGGTGGGGGTAACAGTGGGATCAGGAGTGGTTGTCCCAGGTGTGAAGCTTATGAGCTTGGGTGGGGAGGGGGTCTGAGGCTTAAGGTAGGGAGTGTCAAAACAAGTGTGTTTGTGTGTCTTGGAGGGGATTATATCCCACGGTGTGCGGTCTCCAATCTTTGGGGTCCTGCGTCCCTATGTGTGAAGTCCTTGAGAGTTTGTTGGCGGTTGGGGTGATGAGGGTGATGGTTTGCACCCAAGGTGTGGGATCTTCAAGCAGTTTTGGAGGACTTCCCTGGAATGGTGGGGGTGTGAGAGGTGGGGGAGCTGTGTGTCCCAGATGGTGGGGCTCTGAAAAGGCTCCGAACTGTTCGGGGGTGGCTGTGTGTTTCAGGGTCGGGATCTCATAGCCATTTTGCGGAAGGAGAGTTGGTCTGTTTTAGGACTAAGGTCTTCTACCTATTTAGGGGTGTGCATCCCTGGATATGAAGCCCCTGGGTTGGTCTGCAGGGGTGCTGACAAAATACGTGGGGCCTTGGGCTAGCTTGTCAGGAGTGTTGACCAGAGTGTGAGGTGTTTAGAGCTGGCGTGGGGGTAGGTCTTTGTTTCAGGCCGTGGAGCTCTGAGCTCTTTGATGTTTTGTATCCACAGGGCCGTAGGCTGCATCATGGGGGAGCTGTTGAATGGGTCCCCCCTGTTCCCAGGGGAGAACGACATCGAACAGCTTTGCTGTGTGCTTCGCATCTTGGGCACCCCCAGCCCACAAGTCTGGCCGGTTTGAAGGGGCCCAGAGTGTGGAGGGTGTGGGGGCAGACTTTACTCCATTCTCTCCAACAGGAAGTGCTCCCCCAAACCTCCACTTCTTTCTCATGGCCCCAAGCCCTCTTGACCTGACAGCGACCAGTGTCCTGGCCACCCTCCTGCCACACTGAGCCACAGGAGGGAGGCTAGGCCTTGTTCTCTGTGCCTTCTCCATCCACCCCCACCCCAGAACACACTGTCACAGGGTCCCACCAAGGGGGCTTGGAGTGGGTGCCTGAGAGCAGCAGTGGAGAACAAATGACCAAGTGAGTGAGTGGTCGAGTGAGAGGTCAGGGGGACAGATGGATGAGAGAGCAGATGAGGCAAGGAGAGTCAGCGACTGGACACTGATGTCAGTGTGAGCTGGTGAGGGCGGGCACCAGCTCTGATGAACGCCTCTTCTCCACCCAGGAGATCACTGAGCTGCCCGACTACAATAAGATCTCCTTTAAGGAGCAGACGCCTGTGCCCCTGGAGGAGATGCTGCCCGACGCCTCCCCTCAGGCTGTGGACCTGCTGGGACAGTTCCTCCTCTACCCTCCTCGCCAGCGCATCGCAGCATCCCAGGTAGGATGGGGGCCGGGATCTCTGCTCCTCAGTTGCCCCCCATTCCCACCCCCCATTGCCCCGATCCTCTGTGACGCCAGCAAGTGAAAGCCCATTCGAACCCTCAGTGGGCTGGGAACAGATCCCAGGTCCAGGTTGCCTGTGCTGTACCCAGCACCCCCAGGGGATGGGGGATCGAAGCTGGTGTGCCTCTCAGAGAACTCCCTGGGTGGGTGCGGGGGAGCAGGGAGGGATCCTGGCAAGGAAAGCCCACCTTGCTGAAGGGCACAGCTCCGACGTGACAGGACGTGTGGCAAAGGCCCAATAACAGAGAGTTGCAAATGACTTGTTCCTTCATTCCTTCATTTCTTCAACAAATATTACTTACTGGGCCTGCATACCGAGCAGTGAGCAAGCAGACACAGCCCTGCCTCTGTGTGGCTCTCGACATGAACTATCATGAGAGTTCCATAGGAGATCCCACCCCCGAGGCCCTGGGAGCCCAGGAGAGGAGGAAGGGGGTTGTGACTGGCTCTTTGGGCCAAGCAAGGCCTGGAGGAGGGCAGGCTTGGCCACAAGGAGATGTTGGGCAGAGAGAAATGGGGAGAGGCCATCCCAAGAGGAAGGAATCAGATGAGCAGAGGCCTGGAGATGAGGCCCCAGGAGAGGTTCACCAAGGCTGGAAGGCAGGGTAGGATGGTAGGGCAGCCAAGGGGGGCTGGATGGGTATGAGGGCACCCCCCTCAGGCATACCTGTCCCTCTTGCCGGTGACCAATGCTCCTCCTCACACACTCCCAGTGCTAATGGCATTTCTTTCCCAGGAAACCCCCATTTCCTTCTAGCCACATCCTGCTGGCTCCACTTCAAAATGCACCAAGGCCTTCCGCCCACATCTCAGCCCCCTTACTGCTGTCACTCCAGCCTGAAGCACTGCCCCTCGTTGACCACCGGGCCAAGAGCTCTGCTGCCCACCTTGCAGAGAAAATGGCCTGTTCCAAACAGCCAGGCACCCCACTCCCCTGCCCAGAGCCCTCCTGTGGTCTCATCTTGCTTGGAGTCAAACCCTAGGTTCTTCCAGGGCCCCACCAGAGGCACAGATGCTGACGCCATCCCCGCTCCAGCCCTGACTACTGCTTTCCCCCTCGCTTACTCCTCTCCAGCCCAGGGCCTCCTGGATGGTCCTGAAACGCATCAGGCCCACCCCCCTCTGGGGTCTGAGTACTTGCTGTCCCCTCTGCCTGGAACACTGTTCTGGCAGGTATCCTCGTGCCTCATTGTTCACCCTTCAGGTATTCACACAAATGTGACCTCTCGTCAGTAGGCCTCATTCCCCTCTCTTGTTTTGTCTTTTCCATAACACTATTCATCTGATATACCATATGATATACCATATACTTTATCTTGTTTATCGTATCCCCTCTCCCTCAGCTATATTGTAAAGCTGGAAAAGGCAGAGCTCTTTTGTTTTCTTTGTTCACTGCTGTATCCCCAGCTGCTGGAGTGGTGCTTCAGGCTCATAGGCACTCAGGGTTTGTGGAGTGACTGAGTGAATGGTTTGATGAAGGGACAAGTCATTAGCCAGGCATCCTGGGCCTCTGAAAGGCAGGGTCTGCATCTCCCACTCAGGGAGGTGAGCTGAAGTGGGGAACAGGAAGGTGACTAGTTTCCTTCTGAGGCCCTCTGTCCTCCCATATTCGCCACCCTAGGCCCTCCTGCACCAGTACTTCTTCACGGCTCCACTGCCTGCCCATCCCTCGGAGCTGCCGATTCCCCAGCGCCCAGGGGGCCCTGCCCCCAAGGCCCACCCAGGGCCCCCACACATCTGTGATTTCCACGTGGACCGGCCTCTCGAGGAGTCCCTGCTGGACCCGGAGCTGATTCGGCCCTTTATCCCAGAGGGGTGAGACACTGGCCCAGCCCCGCCTGCCTGCTGCCAGGACTATGCTGGTCCTCGATCTGCCAGGACCCCCTCCCTTCCCCCGCCATGGGTCCTCCTCATTGAGCTCTCTGCAAGGGCTGGTCTCAAGGAGGCAGAGGCACTGCTCCCAACCAGGGAGATGAGGACATCCAGCCCAGCAGAGAAGGAGACCCACAGCTCTGAATATCTGCACTCATTTATTCATCGGAAACATCGAGTGCTGCTGCCAGCCAGGACTGGCGGGCACCCAGACACTGCCCGACAGCATAGCAGTCTTTTGTTCTGGCTCTCAAGGTGTGACCTGCCAGTTCAAGGACACAGGTGTTTCTTTTAGAGCCATGGATGTTGAAGGGCAGAGTGTAAAACGTTCTCACTTTGGAGACACAAGTGTGTGTGTGTGAGTTTGTGCTAGTCTTCAGAGACATTAAAGAGGCATTTGAGATTTGTTATAGAAAACACAAGTGCCTCTGCCTGTGTGTGCCCTTCACCATTTCCTATCCGAGGAAACGGCTGAGGCCAGGTCTTCTCATGGCCTTCATTTCTCTGTGGGTCATGGGGGAGGTGGCTCCATTCACAGATGTCCTCAGAGGTGTGCATTTCTGCTGTCCTTCAGCCCTCACAGGATGTTGCAGGACCTCCTGCCCTCCATGGGAAGTGAAGAGTCATTGCCAGGTGCTGCACCCCCATCTTGCCTTCACCAACCCCCTTAGGGACCTGGTGGAGGAGGCAGAGGCAGCAAAGGGGAGGGGAAGGAGGGCGAGGAGTCTGAGGCGTGAAGAGGAGGTGGTTCTCAGGGCAGAGGGAGTGGAGGAGGCTCTGATGGGAAGAAAGAAAAGAGAGTTAAGTCCATTGCAAAAGGAGTGGTGGTTGGGACACGGGCACCGAGAAAACGTGATGAGAGAAAAGGATGAAGGCTGAGAGGGGATGTGTATATCCTAACAGGTCCCCCTTCCTTCTCCACTCACATCCAGTCCATTGGTAGGTGCCGTTGGCTCCATCTGTCTGCCCTGTGCCAGCCCCCATCCAGCCTCTGTGATCTCTGCCTGTCTGTTCTCCCTGCTTCTGCTCTGCTCCCCCACCCCAGCCTCTGGTTTGACTCCAGGGCACACAGCTGCCGCCCTCTCCCGCCCCAGAGCCTTGTGCATTGCCGCTTCCTTCTCCCAGCATGCCTTTCCCTCAGGCCTTTCAGCAGCCCCTTGTCACTTAGGTCCCAGCTCAGTGGCACCAGCTCAGGGAGCATCTGCCTCCTCCTTGTCCCCCATGGTGTTCTCCTGTGGCCTGGCTTGAGTTTTTTCATGGGCCAATTAGTTCCCTGACTACTTTGTATTTTGTGATGGAATGTAAGCTCCGGTGGGGCTGAGACTATGCCTGTTCTGTCCTGACTTTAATCTGCAGAGTCTCAGTCAGTGCCTGGCACAAGCACACACCCCAGGAAACTAAGTAAACAAGCCATTAGAGGGGGAAGATGGACTAAAATCATAATTACTATAATAATATACCCATCAAATGCTCAGGAATTATGGTTTGCAAACTTCCTTGGGTATGGTAGGATCATGTTGGAAGCAATGTAGTTACTTTAGGTTATCTGTTTTTCTTATTCCTTTGTTTTGTTAGAGTTTGTTAATTTTCTTGGGGTATAGTAGGGACATGTTGGAAGCAATACAGTTATTTTAGGTTATCTGTTTTTCTTAATCCCTTCTTTGGTTTTGTTTGAATTGTCTTTGTTTTTAAGTGTTTGATAAAGTAAAAAAAAATCTATTTAGCATTAAAAATTAGCTTCAATGTAGTTATTTTAGGTTATTTGGTTTTCCTTATACCTTTGTTTGATTATGGTTTGTTAATTTTCTTAGGGTATGGTAGGAACATGTTGGAAGCAATGTAGTTATTTTAGATTATTTGTTTTTCTTATTTCTTTGTTTGGATAAGGTTTATTAATTTTCTAGGGGTATGGTAGGGACATGCTGGAAGCAAAGTAGTTATTTTAGATTGTTTTCCTTAATCCTTTGTTTTGTTTGAAATGTGTGTTCTTTTGTTATTGTTGCTTGCTTGTTTTAATTTTTCAATAAATAAAGTCTTAAAAAAATAATATACCCATCAATCTAAACAAACAGCAAGAAAGGAACAAATATACCTACCCACAGATGTGACAAACACAGCACATGAATAACAAGGTAGAAACAAATCCAAATATAGCTGTAATTACATTGATTGCAAATAAATGAAATAGTTGAAAGACAAAGTTTGTAGGCTACTGCAGGTAACAAGACAAATCTAAGACATTGGGACATGGACAGATAAAATAGGATGGAAAAAGATAGGCTACACCAACAAAAAGCAGGTGGCCCTGAAAGGGTCGAGTGTCACGCCGCAAAGGTAGACCCCAAGAGTCGGTCTCTCATGCAAACAGCAAGGGGAATTTATTATCCATGCATGCATGGGGCGATCTGAACACGCAGGAACAGAGCGCGCCCTCTGCTGAGTATGTGTACTTTTTAAAGGCAAAAACCGCAAAACAAGGGGGTGCAAGCAATCGTACAGAAGCAGATCGCATTGGTTAGTTTACAGTGACCTTTGCATTTATTGGTTGGTTTGCGCTTAGGGGGCGGTGAATTCCAGGAATTGTTTGGGGCATATCTTGTGGTTTATCTGTGACTTGCAGCTGGCCTGGGTTGGGAAACATTCTTGCAACTTAAGCTAAGCTAAGCAAAATATTTTTGCAACGATCAGTCTTGTGGCACACAGTCTTGTAACAGAGTTAAGCAAACATTTTTAAGCAAACATTTCTGTAATACACACATTCTTAGCTGCACAATCATTTTTGTAACAAACACTTAACATTCTGTAACTGCCCTTGAGCAAGCATATTCTTATTACCCTTGAGCAAGCATATTCTTATAACCCTTGAGCAAGCATATTCTTATAACCCTTGAGCAAGCATATTCTTATAACCCTACTTAAGTACACTGAGGCCTTAAGTCTGAAGGGGAAAGCGGTTAGGTTGGATTCTTCAGCCCCTAACATTAATATCAGTCCCAATACTTTCAGGGAAAAGTTCCCGAGGTTAAAGAGGGACACTCCTGGATACTGTGCTCAGCGTGGGACAGTATCCCAGAAGACAGCCTCTTGCAAGGCCCTTGGCCCCCACCCTCACCAGTGTGGATGGTCATGGAGCAAGGGCATAGGTTTTGTCATATCAGCAAGTCCTCAAGGCAGAAGTGGTTTTGGTCCTCTGATATTCTGCTTATGTCTACATTTACAACCTTCTGTCTAGGCTTGGGAGTTCCCACATTTTGTAATCTAGCATTTTTGTTGTTATTTTCATCTAGACCACTGATCTGAAGAGCCTTGTCTGCCATTACCATAAATAAGAACTATAAAAAGTTTTCTTTTTTATTAAGATTATACAAACATGCACATAGTTTAAACAGTTGGATATTCTGTTTCTAGTGACACTGGAGAAGTTTTCTAAACCATTACTCCCACTGAAAACAACAAAAACCATAACCTGAAATGTAGCAGAGTGTTGAGAAGCTGGTGAGGGACCTTCCAGACTTAAGTCCTGAGGGAAAAAGAGATAAGTGAAACACCGGCGCTTCTGCCCGGAGTGCCCCCTGTGTGCTCACTAGGACTGAGCTTCCCTCTGCGAGGGAGATGGACAGAAGTCAAGGCCCAGGAATGGCTTGAGGTGGGGATCCAGCCTCCACACAGGTTGTTTCCCCAAAACCTGCACCCTCTGGTTAAGGAGGAGCCAAAGCCAAATGTGCCCTGTCCTTAGACAGTAAGGAATTAGGCAGTCTTGGAATTCATTTATCCAGTGAAGTCCCAATCTCAGCAGGCTCTTTTTTTCTTTGTTTAATAATAATTAGATAAGCTGATTCTAAAAATATATGGAAATGCAAGGGGCAAGAGAGAAGGGAAGGAAAATGATGAAAGGATTTAGCAGATATCAAGACTTAGCACAAGATTACAATGATTAAGATTAATGATTACAAGATTACAATGACAAGATTACAATGATTAAGTGTGGTTTTAGTTCAGGGATAGGTAAACACAGATTAGAGAAATCATTATTCTTAGCAGCCCTTTATTCTTAAAGTATTTGTTTTATTCTTCATGTGGATACACTATTCTGTACACCAAGGATGCAAAAATGGCAAATGTTGCTAGAGTCGCTCAGAGCACTTAGCGGGAGTACAGAAGATAGTTAACTCCAGTTGTTACTTTCAGGGACAAGTCTGACTTTCATATGTCTTTAAAGATGTTGTCATAACCTGGTCTCTGCTATTCTGTGGTGGTTTGGAATTGTATGTACCCCAGAAAATCATGTTCTTAAAGCTAATTCATTCCTGTGGGTGTGGACCCATTGTAATTACACAAGACCTTTTGATGAGGCGATTTCAGAAAGGGTGTGACTCACCTCATTCAGGATGGGTCTTGGTCCTATTATGGGAGTCCTTTATAAACACACAGAGAGAGCTAGAAAGCCATGGAAGCAAGAAACTGAAATCAGTGAAACCCGGAAGAGAAAGCAGAGACCAGCAGATGCTGCCATGTACCTTGCTATGTGGCAGAGGAGCCAAGGATCACCCATAACCTGTCTTTGGGTGCCTTAATGATGCCTTGATTTGGACATTCTCATGGCCTCAAACTAAGCTAATTCCCATTATTGAAAGCTGACCCATATCATGGTATCTGCTTTGAGCAGCCTAGGAAACTAAAACACCCTCCAGTCACATCTTCTGCAGACTAAGCCCCAGTCAAATTCAGGTAATTTCTAGTAGCTCTCACTTCCCCAGGCCTTTGTGTAAGTGCAAGCCTGTACCTAAACTTGGTATGTTTGGAGACAATCTAAATAAGATGTGGTCAACATGAAAATTTGAATG
Source organism: Bradypus variegatus (assembly GCA_004027775.1). Classification (NCBI taxonomy): domain Eukaryota; kingdom Metazoa; phylum Chordata; class Mammalia; order Pilosa; family Bradypodidae; genus Bradypus; species Bradypus variegatus. The sequence continues at coordinate 1,650 of PVKY010002757.1, read as the reverse complement.
AAAAGATCATTTGGTGTCTTAAATTATTTCTGCAAAAACTTTTCTAACAATGTAACTCAGACAGTGATAACTAGGTTTGTGAGGAAACCAAACAACATTCTCTTTATTCTTAAAAATGCCATGGGAAATATGTGATAGACTTAGAAACATAAGTAAAAGGAGAAGAGGAATAAAATCTACACAAAGCCTGCTAATTAGACATGACCACCTTTTTAAAAAGGGAAGGGCCTGAAACTTGATGAGCATGGATGCATCTCCGACAGCACAGGTGGCACTGCCAGTCTGGGGCCCTCAGTCAGTGCTGTTGAATGAGGGTTTTAAACATTAGGACTGTGAGAAACTAGACAAGATGGCAGCGTAAGATGCTCCTGGGAGCCATTCCCCTACAGACTCTTTGAATAACTTGCAAAAACTGGCAGATCATTTCCCTCAAAACTCCAGAAAGCAGTTAAAGGGTTGTAGCAGGGCAAGTACCAAATAAAGAAAATTTCAAATTAGTAGGGAAACTCATGGTACCCTTACTGGCCTGCCATTCACTTCCTCCCTGGTGCAGTGTGGAGCTGGCCTGTGCTTCCACTGTGGGTCCCCGGCCCTGTTCTGGAGGGAGTAGAGTAACCCCTATGCACACACTGTATATTGGTGCCAATCTACTGGGTAAAAGCCTGAAAGAATGAACCAGGAAACTAATCTAGGGTTTGCCGTCCTGGAACTTTCCTGTAGAAAGAAACAGTTTGCAGACAGCCAAAGCAGTGTAAGAAACAATTAAGTTAAAGTAATCTGTGACAAAGAATTAACTGCTTTAAGTTATACAATAAAGTATCCAGAATGGGGAGAAGGTGTATTTCACTGGGAGTAGAGAGGGCATTTGAATTCCTGTAAGCAGGGGAATTCCTGAGATCATGAGCAAGTACAAGCCCAGGACAAGGCACAGGCTCAGAAAAGACCGAGCTGAAACTGCACTTATCATCTGCCCCAGGCTGACCATCTTGATAAGAGAGCTAAACCCTAAAGAGAGTATCAGCCCATACTCAGCCAATTTGCACAGACTGTGAAAGGTGCTTTGTTTTTCTTTTGGCATTAGTTTGTTTGTTAACATTAGCTCCTGGCACCCAAGAAAATCTGTCACATCACTAGTTGGATACAAACTTAAGGAAATGATTAAATCCCAGATTTAACACTTTAAACTATTAAAATGTACAGTGAACAATGAAAGACTAACAAAGAAACAGGGAGTGCTGACTAATCCAAAGGAATAAGATAAAAATCCAGAAACCATAAATGAAGAAGACCAGAATTTAGACATGCTGGACAAAGACTAAAAAAAAATGACCTTCAATATGTTCAAGGACATAAAGGTAAACATGGAGAAAGAACTAAAAAATATCAGGAAGACAAATGAGTGAGCAATATGAGAATCTCAACAAAGAGATACAATTCTAAAAAGGAGCCAAACACAAACAATGGAGTTGAAGACCACAGTAACTGAAATGAAAAATTCCAGAGAGGATTTCAGTGGCAGATTGGCAGTCACAGAAGAAAGAATCAGTAAACTAAAAGACAGGACCATTGAAATGATTCAGGCTGAGAGGCAGAGAGAAAAAAAATGAAAAAAAAAAAAAAAAGAACAGAGCCTAAGAGGCCTTTGGGACA
>PVKY010002756.1:0-24143 GCA_004027775.1 Bradypus variegatus | reverse complement strand
CCTGCCCCGACGCCCACTGCACCCATGGGCCAAGAGGGTTTCAAACCCGCAGGTCCCAAACCACCAAACCAGGCACACCCTATTTCCCTGCGCCTTCCCTCCTCTGCACCCCCACCCTTGGGTGCGCCTTGGGGCTGGGCTCAGGGCCAGGCCCCGGGCAGGTGACCCCCAGCCTGCCGGCCAAGCCAGCACCCGAGGACCCTCCCCAGGCCCCCTCTCTGCTGGCCCCACAATTTCCCACCTTGGGGAGGGCCCCTGGCGTCTATCCCCGGGGAGGTCTAACCCCAGCAGTCGTGCCTGGCCCCCTTCTGGCCACGGTCCCGGCAGTGCAGGAGCTTGGGGAGAGCTGCCCGCTGCCCGCTGGCCTAATGGGCAGGGTGCCCGCCGCCCCTGGGACACTTGGCCCTGCCTCAAGGAGCCTTGGGAAAGCCGCGCATGTGGCCGGCCGTGGGGGTCCCTGGGCGGGGAGCAGGCCCCTCTTCCCGGGGAGTCCCCACTCGCCTCCATCCACTGCCCTCGCTCCCTGGCGCCTCTCCTCGGAGGCTGACATCCTGGAGGCAGCAGTGGCAACAGAAGAGTGGGAATTGCGACAAACTGCACGTTTTCACGTCCCCATTTACCGCAGGCAGCTGCACCCGGCTCCCCGCTGGGGCGCCCCGGGGTGACGGGATGACAGGCGTCCCAGGGCCAGGGGTGTGGGGCCGGGGCATCTCCTGCGTCTTGGGGTTCATCCTGGGGGCTGAGCTAGCAGCCTTGTCTCCCAGAGCTGGTGTCTGCGGAGGGAAAGGGCCCCTTCCAGAAGCTTCTTCGCTTGGCCCCAGAGCCCCTGAGTTGGCCGTAGTTGACCGGGGCCCTGGCCGGAGTCCCCCCGATTGCCGCCTGTCTGTGGGGACCCAGGGGCCGTCCTGGCGAGTGGGTGGCAGGGCGCCTCCAGCTCCCGGGTGGGAATGTAGGGATTCCGCGGGACGCTCTTTACCGTGTCTGGTGGCCGCCTTGTGGAGGTGCGGGACGGAAAGAGTTAAAAGTCCTCAGGGGCCATGGCCCTGGGAGGTCACCTCGCTTTGATCTGTACCTTGTTGTCCCTCCTGTGTGGGGGAAGCCATGAGAGAAGGGGTTGGGAAACGCCAATGGGCGAGCTGGAGCTGGCCGCGGGCCCGGAGGGCGGGAGTGGGCCAGCCCCACCTCCGCAGGGGCAGCCGCGGCCACTCCGGGCTCCAGCGCAGACACGGCCCGATGGCTCCCGAGCCCAGCGGCCGCCGCACCCTCCTGCTGCTCGTCTGCTGCCTGGCGACCACCCGGGCCCAACTGCTGAGCCTGGACTGGCTGTGGCCCACTAGGACCGCTGGCCCCACGGCCGCGCAGGCCCCTGTGCCCCCAAGCAACCCCCCCGTGCAGCCCTCGTCTGGAGCCACCTTGCACGTCGTCCCCCAGGAGGGCCCCGTGCAGCCACCGACAGCCCCTCTGGCCCCCGCCACCCCTACCGCGAGCCCGGACACAAGGGAGGAGAATCTGGCTGGCGTTGGAGCCAAGATCCTGACCGTGGCCCACGGCATCCGGAGCTTCGTCCGGCTGTGGGATGACGCCACCGCCGGGGCCTCAGCCGCCCCCACGGATCCGCCCTCCTGCACCCCCACGGGGAATGGCACTGCCCCCTGGCCGGGCAGCAGCACCCCCAGCACCCCGGACACCCATGGGGCCGAGATCCCCACGCTGCCAGCGCCCACTCCGGGCGGACCCCGGGCTCCGCTCAGGGCACCCTCGGGGCCAACCCCACCCCCAGGTACAGCTTCTGCCTCCTGCGTGACCGCCGGGACTCCTCCCCGGGGAAGCCAGCAGGGACCCCCACGCCTGGACGCCCGAGGAGCCCCCGAGGCCGCCCCTCCGGGCCCGCAGCTCCCGCCGCTTCCGGGCCTCCTGGTGACGGATCCCCCGGGCACCCCTTCTGCTGACCGCTTTGGCCCACCTGGTGGAGGGGCTTCTGCCCGGCTGGCTTGCTCCGCACTCGCAGGCACCATCGGGGCCAGCAGCGCTTCGGGATCTCCAGCGGGGGACGGCATGGGGCGGGGGGAGGCCCCTCCTGCCACCCCTCCCTGGGCCGGACCCCCCGCGCCCACCCCGACCCCAGGCACCGGCCGCTGCCAGCCCCTGCTGCCCGCACTGGCCGTGTGCCGCCACCTGGGCATCCGGCACGCCTGGCAGCCCGGCCACCTCGGGCAGGACAGCGCCGCAGCTGTGCAGGCCTGGGCCGGGCTCCTGCAGACGCGCTGCCACCGCTTCCTGGCGCACTTCTTCTGCCTGCTGCTGGCGCCGCCGTGTGCCCCCGGCCCCCCGCCTGCACCCCCGCCCTGCCGCCAGTTCTGTGAAGCCCTGGAGGACGCGTGCTGGGGCGCCCTGCGGGGGGCTGGGCTACCCGTGGCCTGCTCCTCGCTACCCCCCCAGGAGGACGGGCACTGCGTGTTCATTGGGGCGGCTGCAGGTAACGGCCCATTCCCCTCCCGTCTGCCCTGCCAGGTATGCGGGGTGAGGGGTGCTGTGGGCGCAGAGGCCCCAGCGCCCCACAGGGCAGCCCCAAGTCCTGGTGCTGGCAACCCCCCGCCGGGGGCCCGTGATAACCCTGGTGAGCGGGAGGGGGGCTTCAGTCCGCTGTGGCTCTGAGACGGCCGTCAGGACCCCCACCGAGAGGACAGAGAGAGCAGAGGAGGCGGCCCCAGGGCTGCCTGTGCATCCTTGCCCCCAACCAGAGCCACCCGCCTGCCTGGGGCTCTCCCCAGCACCCCGGATCGTACTGCTGAAGGGGGGCAGGGCTGGGCAGTGGGCAGGGGCACCCCCACTTGTCCCTGGGCTGTGCTAGGTACCAAGGCTCAAGGAGGGAGCTAGAGCGCCTGGTCAGACGGCTCGGGACGCACGGCCGCTGCCCCCATCCCATGTAGCCCAGCTCGGGGGGAGCGGAGGGGCGGGGGCTCCACGAGGAAGGGCCCCCGGGCGAGCGGCAGCTGCTTCCCTGCTCTCTCCGGGCGCCCGTGCTCTCCGTCTCGGCTCACCGGGCCCCACCCGTCCCGGACCCTGACCCGTCCCCTCTGTGGCGCTGGGCCACCGCGGGAAGTGGCCTTGACCTCTCACTGCTGGTCCCTGCGGTCGTTGGGCTTTGTGGGCGGCTTCCCAGTGGGACCCGTGTGCAGAACGTCACCCTGGGCTCGGAGGCGGGCGGCCTGCTCCTCGCTTGACTCCATCATCTCATCCGCTCGGGGAGCCGCGAGGCTGAGGGTGAGGGGCAGGGACAAGCAGGGCTGACGGCGGAGAGGCCGGGAGGGAGACAGAGGGGTAGGACGGCCGCCATAGATGGACAGACACGGAGGGCTGTTCGGAGGAGGTGACAGCCACTGAGCCCCAAGGGAGAAGGGGAGGCTGGTGGGAGACGCATGGGAGGAGGGCAGCGGATGGAGGTCCGGGTGTGCAGAGGCTGAGGGGCCCCTGGGTCCCTCGGGAGCTTGGCTGAGGGTGGAGAGCAGGAGCGGATCGGGTCTGAGGCCCCGGGAGGTGCCGATACCTTCCCCAGGCTGGGAGAAGCCGCAGGAAGCTTCTGACACGCCCCATCCCAGAGCCCCTCGGCAGGTCTGTGCCCACCGCCTGCCACCGCCAGCTGAGCCTCCGGCCATGGGGGCAGGGTCCGCCCTCGGTGCGCCCACCCGGGGGTCTGGAGTCCCTGTCAGGGAACCCCGGCAGCACGGGGTCCTGCCCACCCCTGCCACCCCCTCTGTTTCCGTGGAGCCAGGGTGCCCTGGCTGTGCATGGACCCCGTGGCTTGGGCTCCTTTGGGGGCAGTGAGCTTAGCCGCCCAGGATCTTGTGCAGGTGATGTTCACACTGGCCGCGGGGCCCAGCGAAACTGGGTGGGGCAGAATCTCCACAGCTGGCCCGGCCCAGGGCCTAATGGGGACTTTTGACTGAACATCTGGACCCCCTGGCAGCATCCGCCACTGTACGCGGGGGACCAGGTCCTGAGGGTGGCCGGAGGGGCGGGGGCACAGCAGGCCTGGAGGACGCTGCCATCGGCGCTGATTGCCCTGTCCCTCGGGCCGTTTGTCAAGCTGGTGGCTCCTTCCCAGGCCTGGTCTGCGGCCTCAGCCCCTCCCCAGGACCCCCCCACTCAGGAGTGAGCCCCCATGCTGGGACCCCCTGGGCCTGCCAGACCCACCCGGTGTGAGTGGGGACGGGGACGAGGAAGCCCTGTGGGGAGGGTGGGCCAGCGTCAAGGAAGGGACCAAGGGGGACCCAGCACTCACCCTTATGGTCATATGACAGGGGCGTGGGCTCTCGAGGTCCTGGGTCCATGCTCGGCCAGAGCCCTCCAGTTCCATCGGAATCAGGGTCCCCATGGGCATGGCCGCTGCCTGAGAGTGGAGAGATTGGCCTCCCAGGGTCCGGCCTCGTCCAGAACAGCCCCCACCCCACAGATGTCCCCCAAAGGCACGTCCACACCCAGTCCCACTGTCACACGTGTCCTGTATGGTGTCCGCTGGCCCCAGGGTGCTTGCGGGTAGGAAAGTGGGCCCACGTCATGGGGTGCTGCTGCCCGGGGGGCCACGGGGGGCCGCGTCCAGCCAGGTGGCCCCATCCGTGGTCCACTTCCTCCTGTGACCCCCCAGGGGAGCGGCGGGATGGCTGGCATCGGTGAGTGTGCTGTGGACGGTGCAGTAAGGTGCTGGGGTGTGGGGCTCCGGGAGGACACGCCACCCACGGGAGCTCCCAGCCATGGCTGAAGCCGCAGCTGGTCAGTGCACGGGGGCTGCCTGACCCTCAGGCCCGGGAGAAAACGGAGTGAGGCCCCCCAGGGAGGTGGAGCTGTGTCCAGACCCTCACTGCCTGGCCAGCGGGGTCACGCCCCCCAGTGGCTGCCGAGGGGAGCGAGTGATGGGTGGCCCTGGACTCGTCCTGCTGGGTGCTCGTCAGGGACGGGGCACTGCCCCACAGACCCAGTCGGAACCCAGTTGGGTCTCCTCATGGTGATGGTTCATCTTCTCCTTGGAGAAGGCGTTGGGGAGATGGTGGCCTCAGAGCTGGCCCGAGCCTGACCCCTGGGAGAGGCTTCTGAGGTTGCAAACAGCTTCTCTGCCAGCTGCGCGCTCCCAGCCTCCTTTCTCCACGTCTCCCCGGCCAGTGGCCGCACGGCCTCCTCCCCTCCCTTAGCGTCCGGAGCCAGCTGACCACGGGGCTGCTCCTGCTGGAGAGAGCCAGGCCTCGGGGGCAGCTGGCGAGAGGCCCACATCCAAGGCCTTTCTAGAATTGTCTGACTCGCTGCCGTGGAGTCAAGTGCTCGCCCTTGCCTTTGGAGGGAGGAGGGACGGCCGCCTGGCTGGGCCCTTGACCCGAAGTGCTCACGCCAACTCCGGGGCTGTGGGTGCGCTGCCCATGGTGCAGCTGTCGCAGACGTGGCCACGTTGCGGGTCCCGAGACGGGGAGACCATCCTGGGTTATCGGGGCGTAAGAGCCAGCGTGGAGCGAGACAGAGGGGGCACGACCCGGAGGAAACAGCTGAGGGCAGGCAGAACGGAGGAGAGACGGAGGCGCGGTCTCAGAGACTGGAGTGATGAGAGATGAAAACGGAAACCCAGCATGCCGACCCGTGGGATGCGGCAAAGGCAGTGCTCGGGGGGGAACTGATGGCTGCAGATCCCCACGCTGGAGATGCAGGAAGCCCACCGATCCGTAACCCAGCTTCCCACCGAGGAGCTGGGAGCAGAGGAGCCAGCGAAACGCAGAGCGGGCAGGAGAAACGGGGAAGATGAGAGCAGAAATAAATGAAATAGGGGACAAGAAAACAATAAAGAGAATCAACGAAATCAAAAGTTAGTTTTTTGAAAAGGTCAATAAAAGTGACAAACCTTTAACCACTGAAAAAAGAGAGAAGACAAAATTTTGTTATGATGTCAGTGCTCCCTGGGGTGATCTACAGATTCTGTGCAATCCCTAGCAAAATCCCAGTGGCCACTTTTTGCAGAAAGGAAAAGCTGATCCTCTAATTCATATGGAATTACAAAGGGCCCCAAACAGCCAAAACAATCTTGAAAAAAGAACAAAGCTGATTTCAAACTTCTACAAAGCTACAGTAATTAAAACAGCGTGGTCCCGGTGTGAGGACAGACACACAGACCGATGGAATAGAACTGGGAGGCCAGACGTAAACCCACACCTCCGTGGTGGTTTGATTGTCAACAAGGGCACAAAGGCCACTCAATGTGGAAAGAAGAGTCTTGTCAACAGACGGTGCTGGGACCACTGGAAACCCACATGCAGGAGACCGACTGTGGACCCCCACCTCTCACCATGTACAAAAATTAATTCTAAATGGATGGACAAGCTAAATATGAGTTAAAGCTATAAAACTCTTATAAGAAAACATAGGGAAATATCTTTAGGACATTCTGTTAGGCAATGGGCTCTTAGAGTTTACACCCAACACACAAGCAACAACAGAAAAAATAGATAAACTAGACTTCATAAAAGATACAACTTTTGCATATCAAAGAATGGTTCTAAGAAAGTGAAAGAACACCTTACAGAGTGGGAGGAAGTATTTGGAGCCATATATGTGATAAAGATCTAATATTGAGACTATATAAAGGTTTCCTACAACTCAACAACAAAAAAGACAAACAATGCCCTTAAAATATGGGGAAAGGATTTGAATAGATATTTCCCCAAAGAAGATATGCAAATGGGCAATAAACGTGAAAAGATGGTCAACATCATTAGCCATTAAAAAATGCAAACTGAAACTATGAGGAGATACCAGTTCACGCCCTCTAGGATGGCTATTCTTAAAAAAAAAGGCAGAAAGCAGTAAGTGTTGGCGAGGACGTGGGGACACAGGAGCGTCAGGCACTGCTGGTGGGAGGGTAAAACGGTGCAGCCGCTGTGGGGGGCAGTTTGCAGACTCCTCAGAAAGTTGAGCAGAATTACCAGGCGACCAGCCGCCTGCTTCCAGGTGTGGCTCCAGAAGGCCTGCAAGCCGGGACTCGGGGAGGCGCGTGTGCCCCCGTGTCTGTCGGCAGAGGGGCATAAACAGAATGTGCTCTCTCTGTAGAATGGAACGTTATTCAGCCGTGAAAGGAAGTGGAGTGGGGCGCCTGCGACCACAGGGTGAACCCTGAAGCCGTGGTGTGGGGCGAGATGAGCCGGACACACAAGGACGGGCGGCCTGCGGCCCCGACGTGAGACACGCCGAGTCGGCAAACGCGGGCAGTCAGAGGGCGGCGGCGCGGGCACCTGGGCCGGGCAGGGGCGCGGATGTGTCGCCACGTGGGTTCTTAGAAATGGTGAGAACGACGTGTCACAGGCATTTTACCACAGTGCAGGGTCAACGACGGCAGGGATGTGGCCGCAAGCCCAGGGCTGCGGCCAGAGACACGTTCTCCCTGGTCTCAGGGACAGGCGGCCTGCACTGGGCAGGGCCCTGCTCTCAGCCCCCGGGACTGCGGGGTGGGCCGCGGTGGTCTCCAGACTACGGGGTGGACCGCGGTGGTCTCCGGCCTTGTGCGGGGTGGACCGTGGTCATCTCCGGCCTCCTGCAGCAGCGACTCGGCTCTCCCTACAGCTGCCCCAGTGGCTGGGACCTGCTGGACACTGCCACACCGTGCGTGGCTCATGGGTCCTGTTCTCTCCCTGGGGGCCACACATGTGAGAAGAAGGCCAGACATGGGTGGGGGCAAGAGCTGCAGGGCACCAGGCTGCTGTGGGCACGCGGGCACTTGGGCCCCCCCCACCCCATTCTTGCAGCCCCTTCCTGAGCCCCTGGGGACCGCAAATAAGCAGCCACCTCACCTGAAGGCATGAGGGCAGCGGGAGGCCAGCCCCGGCTGGGGGGACACCAGGCGCCTGGCAGTTCCTCCCTGGGGAGCAGACCCTGAGGGGGCAGGGACAGGTGGACAGTGCCCTGGGCAGGGGCCTGGTTTGGGGAAGGACGAGGCCTCGTCTGGGAGGTCTGGGCAGAAGCTGGGCTGGCCGCAGGTTGTTGGAGACCCCATGTCCCTCCCAGCCCCCCAGTCTGGGTGCTGTAGGCGTCCCCTCCTGCGTCTGCCCGCTGGCCGGGGCCCCCGGGTGGAGGCTCCTTCCCAAGAGATGTCGCACGTGGCATTTTCTGGCGGGTCCGGCGCCTTGGGGGCTGGGACTCACCGGGCCGCCGTGCAGTCCTGCTCCCTGAGACCACCATCAGGCCGGGCCAGGGTGAGGCAGGAGTGAGGGTCCTGCTTCAGGGCAAGCTGGTGGTGACCACGGAGTGGGCTGGCCATGGCCCCCTCCCAGCAGGTCCGGGCACCCAGGTGACCTGGGAGAGGCTCGAGGTCGCTGCAGGGGGCTCTCCTGCCCAGCCGCCCGCATCCCTGCAGAGCAGAGAGTGGGAAATGTGGGGGGCCGGGCACCACCTCCCATGGAGGGGTCTCCAGCCCTGCCCTGGCCATGCTCCGCCGTGCTCCGGGACTCAGGTGTCCTACCTGCTCCGATGGAAGGTGCTGATGCGGTGAGGTTTGTCCTTGGCAGATTTAAAGGGGCCGCGTGCTGCGGCACACAGACCTTCCAGAACCATCCACACTTCCACTGGCCTTGTTGCTGATGAAGTCTTCAGTAGGCGAGTCCCCCGATTTCCTGATCTGAGCGAAGTATGGGTTCACCTGAGGCCTGGCTGGTCACAGGCTCTGTCCCCCCCATCCCAGTGCCCTCGGCATCCTTGGAGGGAGGCTGGTGTCCCGTCCACAGCAACTGGGCAGAGCCCCGGGCTAGCCTCACCCACAGTAGCCACAGCCAGGGACACAGCGGCCAGCGGCCTTCTTCCACCCTCCAGTGACCCGAGGCCACGGCAGGGCAGGCACCTCGGCCGGAGCCACGGGAGCGCGTGCATGGGGAAGGGGGGAGCTGCAGGAAGGGGCTGAGGAGCGTCTCGGGGGCCCTGGGGGCCGCTGTGTCACACGTGGCGTTTGCCAGCCTGTGACGTTCCTGGCTCTGTGTCTGGCCTTATTTAATTTGGAAAAGTTCTAACTGACTGAGAGGAGGGCAGTAAAATGGGGTGTGCAAAGACAAATTGGAGTCAGGTTTGTGGATGACAGCATTTTATTCAGGACACCAAAGTATTACTGCCCCAGAGGAAGGCAGAGCACGTGCCCAAGGAGGAGTGGCCCCGGCGCTCAGGTGGAGAAGGATTTGGTAGACACGGAAAGGAAGCCGGCCGGGGGCACCCGTCTCCCAGGGCGGGTGACGGGCAGGCGGGTAGGGTCTGCACTGGGTCGGGTGGAACGAGCGAGGGGTGACTGGCTCTCTGGGTCGGGACCTCAGGTTTCACAAGATAAAGAGGAAACTCAGGAGGGACTCGGAGAGGAAGTGGGGCTCAGGGCTTGGGCCCTGAGGGGTCCCCAGGGCTTTCTCTACGACTTTATCAGGGGTCCCTTTACCTAGGTTAGTCCCTTCCTTTCTCTTGAGCTGTCCCCCTCGAGGGGGCACTCAGGGACCCGGGCACTCCCGACACAAAGGGGCAGCGCGGTGGATGGCGCCTGTGAGCGGGCAGTGACCGCTGCCGTCCCGAGGGTCCCCACTGCCCTCCGAGGGGTGCGGCCTTGCCTGGCCCCATGGCCTCCTCCCGCCCCAGCCCACGTCTGTTTGCGGCTGGCTCCTCACTGCACGCTCACACACTCAACCTCGCACACACCCTCACAGCCACGTGCACACTCATGCTCACCCTTACACACACCCTCACACCCTGAGTCACGCACGCACGCTCACACACTCGTACACTCGGCTCCTCTCTGGCCCTCCGCCACCTTGCTCAGGATGCCCACATGAGCGGCATCCCCCCGTCTGTCGCACTCCCTGCTGGAAGCAGATGGTGCCCACGCTGGGTGGGGCCTCGAGAGAAGGGGCCGTGGCTGGGCGCGGGCTCCGGCCTCCCCGTGAACAGGGTGTCCTTGAGCTGGCACTGGCCCCCGTCCTGGGCCTGCAGACACCCCACACTTGGAGGCTGCAGCAGCTCACACGGACGGCCCCTGCCTCCCGGGCGCCCACAGGGCTGGGCCATCTCCACACCCCAGAGACCCGGTCAGCTACGGCCACACCGTCAGTCCCCCCGGGGAGCGCGTGGCGAGACCCCGCGTCAGTGAAGGTGTCGGCATAGACAGGGCCACAGTGACGGAGCAGCCTCAGCCCTTGCCAGCCCCCGTCACCGTCCGTTCCGAGGAACCTGTCTCCAGGCTGTCCCTGATGCAGACAGACCACAGGGGACATCTCGGGGTCTTAGTCTTTTCCTCCCTGGTCACCGGGTGAGCTCTTTAAGGCAGATGCTGGGTGGGGGTGGCACTGGCCCCTGCGTCGACAGGCCCCCGCCTGCCCTGTTCTGCTTTGCCCGTGAGCGGGAGGGAGCTGCGGTGGGAGGCCTGGTTGCCATCGCCGACCTGACGCAGGGCCTGGCATGTGTCGGCGCCAGGACTGTTCACATGAAGAGCGTCGTCTGGGGCTCGGAGGAGACCTGGTGGCCTCCGAGGTGGTCACCAGGCAGCAGAGCCCACGGGAGCAGGCAGGCAGTCAGGCGCGTCCAGCAGCCTCCCCCGGCTCGGTGTCCCCTTCGCTGCCTCCCCGTGACGCTGGGGTCTGTGCTGTCCCCCGCTCCAGCTCCCGCACAGCCTCACTGGCCTCCTCCTCTCTCCAGGGAGCGTCACGGAAGTTGGGCTCCTGCAGCTCATCGGGGAGCCCCCGCCCCAGCAGGTCACTCCCATCGACGACCCCGACGTCGGGCCGGCCTACGTCTTCGGGCCGGACGCCAACAGCGGCCAGCTGGCACGGGCACACTTCCCCAGCCCCTTCTTCCAGGACTTCGCGGTGCTGTTCCACATCCGGCCGGCCACGGAGGCTGCCGGCGTGCTGTTCGCCATCACGGACGCGGCCCAGGCGGTCGTCTCGCTGGGCCTGAAGCTGTCAGAGGTGGAGGACGGGCAGCAGCAGGTCCTGCTCCTGTATACGGAGCCGGGTGCACGGCAGACACGCACGGCCGCCAGCTTCCGCCTGCCCGCCCTCACCCGTCGCTGGGCCCGCTTCGCGCTCAGCGTGGACGGTGGCGCCGCGACGCTCTACGTGGGCTGCGAGGAGTTCCAGCAGGTGCCGTTCGCCCGCTCCCCACGCGGCCTGGAGCTGGAGCCTGGCGCTGGCCTCTTCGTGGCCCAGGCCGGGGGCGCAGACCCCGACAAGTTCCAGGTGAGCACCGGGCAGCGTTGGGGCTGGGCACAACTGGGATGGGGGCTGGGCACAGATGGGGGGCTGGACGCAGTGTTGGGGGACTGGACATGGTGCTGGTGCTGGGGAGCGGGACGCAGTGTTGGGGAGCTGGACGTGTCCCCCCACACCCCATAACTGGGGAGTCACCCTCCACCCTGAAACACTGTCAGGACTGCATCAGCACCGTCCCCTGGCTCCGGGCCCCTCGGCGCTGCAGTAAGATTCTGGGGTGCAGTGCTGGTTGCTGCAGGGTCAGCTCAGGCACCTGCTGAAGCCGGGGCCCCAGCTGTGCTGTAGGGAGCAGTCCCCCCGAGTTGTGCAGGGAGACACTGAGAGGGGCTGGCACAGACCCCACCCCCCTCGCAGGTCCACCCAGGGGCGCACGGGTCGTTCCTGCACGGTGCCCAGTATCCCCCAGCCAGGGGCCCACGGGGCGGGGGAGTTCTGGGTGGCTGTGGGCCTGGGAGGGACACCTGATGCCCCTATAAGTCCTGGGGGGTTCCTCCGAGACCCCAGGACCCAGCCTGGGCAGGTGTTGCCAGCAGCGGAGGCCCCTCCCCACCCCTCCCAGTGCACCCAATAGCTGTGGGAAGTAGGGCGCAGCCGTTCATGCAAAATCACCCAGAACGTCCAGGCCAGCCCCACCCCGGCCCTTCCTGCGCCCACCTGGGGTGGTGCCAGGGCGGCACCCACACGGAGGCTCCACCAGGGGGCAGGGCAGGCACCCACTGTCCCAGGACCCCAGGGTACCCTCCCCCGGCTCCACCTTCTTTCTCAGGGGGGATATGGGGTGGGGCCTTGGGGCAGGGGTGGGGCTTGGGCGGGGGCGGGCTCTCCCCAAGTCCCAGCCCCTCGGAGCCCCCGGGTCTCACTGCCCTCGCCAGCCCCGGCCAGTCTGCAGCCGACAGCGCTGGCCCCAGCCAGGACACAAGGGGCCCTGTGTGTGCGAGCTGCCGGGCACTTCTGTCCCCAGGAGACCAAGTTAATCATCGCCGGACAAGGGCCGATTGTTTGAGGTTGTCCCAAGTCCTGGAGTCTCGGGCCCTGAAAGCTGATCTTTCACCTTTGACAGTAACTTTTAACCCTCGGGCTCCGGTGGCTGCCAAGACTTTGAAACCAAACTGGGCCCCTTTGTGTTTTTATCTTGACCCTTGAACATGATTAATTGGAAAGAAGTCTGAGAACGTTATCTCATCTGGTGAAAGCTGTGTTTGCTGGTGATCGGTGGTGTGGTTTCCAGGCATTCCTTACCAGGGTGAAGCACCCCTGAAGCTCCGTGACTGAGGGCCGTATCAGGGTCCCGGCCGTGTGACAGTGGGGAGAGCGGTGGCTGGGAGAGCAGCCATGCCTCCTGGGTCTCGTGGGCAGGGGAGCAGTGGCTACAAGCCGTCTGTGCAGTGAGGACACACAGAGGGGCGTCTCCCAGGCGTCCCCCAGACCTTATTCAACACCATCTCTTTAAAATACATTTGGCAGTTGGATAAGTAGGAAAATAGTATCTGGGTGTTTAATTTGCATCTATCATATTATTAGTGATAAACATGTCTCTTTTCATGTTTATTGGGTAGTTATACTACTTGAATGGCCCATTTGTGTTCTTTGCACTTTTGATGGGTCTAACCGTTTTTACTGATTTATAAGAGCTCTTTATATATGCTGCAAATACTATTTCCTAGTGTGTCATTTGCCTTTTCCTTTTGTCATTAAAAAACAAACATTGGGATGCTGAAGTGTTTATGGGCTTACATCTGGCCTGGAGAAGACACCCATGGTATTTAACATGGCCAGCTGGCTCTTGGAAGGTTAGGAAGACGGAAAGGGGGAGTGTAATTTCCTGCTTGTCCAGCAGTGTGTTTGGTTCCGGTTGGCTTCACTTGGGCCACATCCAGATAATCCAGTGGCAGTCTGGCACCTCACACCCCACAGACCCGAGGTTTCAGGAATTTTCTCTGTGGGTGTTAAGTCGGATTCCAGCTGGGCAGGAGGAGAAGCATGTTTGGTAGAAAAGAAGACAAAATCAGTTCAGCACAAAGAGTTTTCAGACTTTCTGGGTTGAGATTCTTGGGGAAGAATCATTTAAGTCCTGCAGTTTACAAGATTTGGCAGAAACAACCATGGGGCTTTTGGAGTCTGGAAGAAACCGGGTGCTACCTTCTGTCCCCAGTCCCTCACCGACGCCCCACAGCTGCTTGGCAAGAGAATCAGTTTGCGCCACGCGTGCCCACCCTCCAGCGCCAGGCCCTGGGGGCCCTCACAGGGCACTTAGTACATGTCACCTCTGAAATACCATGTGGGGTCCTCGAAAAAATTCTTGACTATTGTTGGTCAGTAAAAGATATTTTCTTCTTCCTTAGCCAAATTTGGAAATATCTTCTAGAAAATCATTCCCTGCCTTCAGTTATTATAGTTTGTTTGTTTTTTTGCCTAAACATTATTTTCTATTTCAATGGCTCTATGCCTTTTTTACTGTTGCCTTTTTTCTGACCTAAGTCAGGAATCCGTTCACTTAGTTTGCTCTTATACTCATGAAGCCCGTCTTCCTCTCTGCCTTGGGTTTCTCCTGTGGTGCTTGTCATTTCTTCAGTGAAACAGCCCACAGACATCCCTGCGCCCCTCTTCTGTAACCAGCTCTGTGCTGGGAGGCGGACTGCAGCTGGGAACGAGAGGAGGTCCTCGTGTTCATGGAGTCCCATCTGGACCCTGAGTCCCTCTGGTGGATGGGTCCCTTGTCTCACCTGTGTTGCTCAATGATGAAAGCAGTTCAGGCTATGAATTTTCCTTGGCAAGTAGCTTTGGCCTGCCATATGTGCTGGGACTGTGTCCCCACAGACCAGCCTAGGATGTGAACAACACAGTGCGGGTTGATGCCCTCTGACCCCTGTGGGTCCCCCTTTCCCTGCATCCCTCAAGTCCAGCTCCTGGCCAGGGGGGAGCTTGTGGCACCCACAGGCCCAGAGGCCGGCCTGGCTCCCTGGGTCCTTCCCTGCTGTGACTTGACTGGCTCCTAGCCCTCACCCCTTCCTATCATAAATTCGTCAAAGTCTTCCTTTTCATATCTGGAATGAAAGTCACCAGTCAGGTAACCCATATGCAGTTCCACAACATCAATTTAACTTTCCATCCTAGCAAAGTGGAGCAGCAGAGGAAATGTTGCTTGCTGCAGAATAGGAAGCATCGCCTGCTGACTGTACAGCGGGGGACTGGCGTGCATGCTGAGTGGGAAGGCGGGGGGCTTCTACGCAGAATCATGGGTTCCTTATCTGCACACCCTGCACGTACTCAGGTTCACATATGCACTCACACCCTCGCAGGTTCTCACACCCACAGCACACATGCACGTTCCCCCATGTGTACATGTGTATACACAGATGCATACACATGCTCGTACCTGCACACATGCGTGGACATAAGCACACACATAGGTGTGCACATGCACACAATAGTACACACATGCACACACATGCATGTGGACATAGGTGTGCACACATACCCACACGGGGAGACAGGGCACCACCCTGACAGGCATCGACGGGGGGTGAGGAGGCAAGAGTGCCCAGGAGGCGCCATCCTGCCTGGAGAAGGAGTCAGGGCAGCCTTCCTGGAGGAGGAGGCCTGAGCTGGGCCCGGAGAGGGCGTGGCTGTGCACATCACATGCCCGCCTTGGGTGCAGCAGGGCGAAGGGAGCCAGGTCCAGCTAGAAAGGGAGGGACACACAGGGCTACCAGGGCGACGCCCAGCAACCCCATCCACCTGGCAGCCCGTGGCCAGAATGTTCTTGCACTTCAAAATGGTCCGGGAAAAGCCAGAAGAATATCTGTGGCTTGTGAGAATCATATGTAACTCAATTTCAGCATCCGCAGGTAGCTTTGCTGGACCCGCCAGCCCGTCCCCTTGCTCATCAACTTTGGGGCACCCAGCAGCATCTCGGCATCCTCTTTCTGTAGAGTACAGCGTGTTTGATCCATGGGTGGGGTGCAGCCAGAGAACCAAGTCCACTCAGGTGGCCCCCGCGACCTTCTCCTCGCTGTGCAGTGTGCTCGGGGACCCCAACCCTGGCAGGGCTGGGCTCTGCGGGGATCCACTGGGTCAGGGTCCCCGGAGCTGGCAGTAACTGCCCCCCTCTCCCTATGCATCTAGGGGGCAATCGCAGAGCTGAGGATACGTGGGGACCCCCAGGTGAGCCCCCTACACTGCCAGGAGGACGATGATGACGACATGGACAGGGTGAGTCCCCCCCCCAGCCCCTCACCTCACCCAGGGCCGGGCACCACCGAGGGCTCCCCTCTCCTTGGGGACCTCAAAGTGATGGGAGGAAAAACAGTTTCAGAAGATGCAGTTTTGGGTCCGGGAACCTGGAGTAGTGTTTTTATTTATCCCCATAACATCAGGAAAGAGCCTTCCCTTGCCTCGAACTTTCCATAAACACAAATACTGGATTTAAAATATTCAGAACCGCCCCTTGAGTAGCCAGTGTGGGATTTAATGGACAGTAACGTCCACCGCAGAAAAGATAGACACGTCTGTGCTCGTGGGCATCGTGCATTCATTCATTCATTCGTGTCATCACCTGGGACCTGAGGAAGTGAACTCCCTGTTCCAGGGGGTGTTGGGACAGGAAGGAAAACTTATCCCCCAGGGCATACGCTCCAGATCACAAAAGCAGCCCTTTCCCCAAATGGGCGTCAATTTTAATGTCACGTGTATAACAAGAAACTCTTAAAAGCGTTATGTGAGCCGAGTATGGGCAGTTTGTGTATATTTATTTACACTTGCAGGATTTCTCCAAATTTTGCCTCATTATTTCTCTTCTGTTATTGGAGAAATCCAGGAACATAATTGATCATTTAATGGTGCCCGCGGCAGCATGTTCCCTGGTGCCGCCCCAGCATGGGGTGGGGGCCGGGCTCCGGTCACCAGGTGTCCCCAGCACCCCAGCCCACCTTCGCTTCCTCCCTGGGGTCCCCCTGAATTCTAAGGCAAGTGAGGCACTTGTCAGTTCTCCAGCGCCGTGGCCGAGAGACCCCGTGGTCCCGGGGCCCAGGGCCCACCCGAGGGTCCCGTCGGGGGCACAGCGTGACCAGGTGTGGACGCCCCCGGGCAGAGGCTGCGGCAGAGGCGGGGCCTGGTGCCACCGAGCCACAACCCCGCACTCAGCCATCTGTGGCTCCACCCGCCGGCCTCAAGACACCTGACCACGGGCTGTTGGCCACCGGCTTCCACGGGGACAAGGAGCCTTGGGGGGAGCCATTCCTGCAGGGGGCAAATCTGCTCACTCAGCTCGTTCCCCAGGAGCCTCCCGGGGTGGGGGGACCAGGCCAAAGGAAACGGTCGCATCTCCTCGGGGGCCCCTGGCCTCGTCAGTGTGTCTGCGAGGGGTCGCCCGGGGTGCACGTGGCCACGTCCTGCTGGTGACCGGCTGAGTCCCGCGGGGAGCCCAGGGCCTGTCCCAGCCCCTTCCCTGCAGGACGCTGGAGACGGGGTCATGGGTGGCTGACCCCAGATGGGGCTCGGGTCACCCTGGCCTGTGTCTCGGGCTCCACCGGGGTAGGTGGGATGCGGCACGGGTCACCCGTTTATTCTTTGTCCCCCAAACCTCCCAGGCATCGGGTGACGTCGGAAGCGGGCTCGAGGGGAACCGGGAGCTTCTCGGGGAGGAGCCGGTGAGTGGTCCTGGAGCCCAGACTCGTCCTCGCCCGGCTGGGGCCCCCGTCTCCCTGCAGGGCTGGGGTGCGTCGCCCGTGTGACCGCTGTGCTCCCTTGCTGTGCTCTGAAGACCGTTTCCCAGCTGGACGGGGACACGGGACGTGGTGCAGGTGCCGTCTCCTGCTTCCCCCAGAGGGACTTGAATTCCCGTCGATGGCTGCAGGCTGCCTGGTCCAGAACTGGGGCTCTGGCTTGCACCCCCGGCCCTGGCTGTGCCCCCTCTTGTCTCTTTCTTGGGAGTGCTCTTGGGAAATTGGGTTCTCATCTAAGCGTTCCTGTGGTCTTTGAAGTGGCCTGACAAGCTTCTGGGCCATAAGGGGTCGAGCTGGTTTGTAAATCTAAAATGAGCAGGAAAAGCTGGGCGGGACACGGTGGGGACGAGGGGCTTCTGGAGGCCAAAGCAGGGGGGCTTTCTCCAGCTGCCCCCACCTGTGTCAGCACACTGGATGGCGGGGGGTGGGGGGCAGGTCCCATGGCCATAACAGGGTGCGGGGCCTTCTCCCGTCTGCACCCCACAAGCTGTCAGGAGCACCCCGTCTTTCCAGCCACTCTGGTGAGTGGCGTCCTGGCCCAGTGGAGTGGGAGGGGTGGTCGCGGAAGAGCTCAGGGGCCTTCCCCTGAGCCCCCCACTTTGCTCCCGGCTGCATCTGGGCTCCCCCATCAGTGCTTCAGGACTCAGGGCAGCTCATGTTACTCAGGCCTCATGGATTGGGGGGACGCAGCTCCCCCCAAGGTGCCCACCACGGAGCCCCTGCCTGGAGCTCAGCTGAGTCTGGGAGACGTGGGCAGGGGTCTGCATGGGGCACGTCCCACCCTTGCTCGCTCCCTCGTGCACCCACTCAGCAAAGCCCCGTGGAAAACGGACTCGGACCCGAGGGCAGGGGCAGCACCGGTTCCTGCCTTGCCCAGCTCCGTGGCCACCAGGCATCGGGGTCAGAGGGGTGACGGGGTCCAGGGCTGGCAGCGAGCGGACGTGGCCCCCAGCTCCCCACTTCCTCCGTCTCCCCACGGCCTCTGTCTCTCTCTCTGTACCCTCCGCCTCCCCAGGCCCCTCCTAACCCCCATGGGATGGATCACCAGGGTCCACCCCAGAGCTGCTGAGTCAGAAAACCCAGACACGACACCCCTCCTGCCAGGAGACCATCCCCTGCTCCCCAAAACCTCTGTGGGGCCAGGCCGGGGTCCCCACCAGCTGGGGGCGGGGGAGCTCTGGTAACTGTTTCCGGGTGGGGCCCCGGCCTCCCTGGGGGCTGGGGGTTGACGAGGGCTGCAGGGAGACCCCTGCTGACCCCAGCTCGGAGCTTGGGGCGACGGCACTGTGGGAAAGCCGGCCGTGCGCGGTGCTGCTGGTTTTAAACCGGGCCCTGGTAACCCTAGAATCCACATACGACGAGCTCGGGCTTTCATATTTTACGTGAATTCTTATTACATTTTGACAAGAAATGGCAAATAAAAATAAATCCTGATAGAGTCCACTTGGCGAGGCGGGGAATGACCCCCTGGGGCGTCCTGCCCCCCATCGGCGTGGGAAATGCTGCCGCAGGGAAGGGGGTGCTGCACGGGGGGCCCAGGACAGAGCCCCCTCCCCAAGCCGCCCAGAGACCCCGGCAGCAGCTCGCAGGGGCCCGACAGCAGGCCAAGCCCTGGGGCTCGTCTCAGAACTATAAATACTTCATTTTACAAACCCAGCGAGCCCGACCCCGACTCGCCCTCCGCTGTCCCCGCAGGGCCCTGTCCTGTCCGGCCTCCCCACGGCGCCCCCGGTCATTTCCCCGCCCTTGGCTGGAGGCAGCGATGTGGAAGATTCCAGAGCCGAGGAGAGTGAGGAAGCAGCGGCGGTGCCTTCACTGGGAGGTAAACCTCTGCGGCTGTCGGGTGCGTGTATTGTGTGGGGGTGTCAGGGTGCGTGTGGGGTGCGCGGCCGCCTGGCAGTTGCAGACTCACTCCCCAGAACGGGGCCCTCGGTGGGAACCAGCTCGCAGCTGAGCCCCGAGAGCTGGCCGGGCAGCACTGCAGCTGCTGGCCATGGCCACCTCCTCCCTGTGGGTTCTGGCTCCCGCTGTCTGCTGTTTGGGGTGGGTCTGTGGGGAGCCCCTGTGGATGGGGAGGTCACCCCCAGACAGGGCCAGGGGGGCTGCGGGATGGCTCGGGGCCTCGCCTTGGGGCTGCTGTTGCCCAGGGCCCACGGGCCCCACCCCTGGCCGGCACTGGGGGTTGTGGTGCTTCTTCTTGGGGAGTCGGGGCAATGTGGGGATCCCCTGGCCCAGGGACCATGGGGCTGCGGGGGGTGTGCAGGGCCCCAGCCCGCTGGAGGCCCAGATGTGCGGGGTGCATGGGAAATGACGCGCATGTCCGACGGTTAGGCCCCTGTTGCTGCGTTAACCAATCAGCACACACTTGGAAGCTTAGAACGAAGCCCCCTTACCATCCCACCGTTCCGGGGTCGGAGGGCCGAGGCGGGCCCGGCTCCTTTCCAGGGCTCAGAGGCCCAGTTTCTGGGCTGTCAGGGCTGGGGGCGGAGTTCCGTGCCCTGGGGTGGCAGGACTCGGCCCCTGGTCCTCGCTGGCACTCGCTGGGGGTGTCCTCGGTTTCCCAGCCGCCCACCGCCCTGGCCTGAGACCCCCTCTCCGTCTCCGGAGGCAGCCCTGGCAGGGCAGCCCCCTCCCGCTGCGAGTCTCTCCCACGCTCTGCCTCGTCTCTCCTGCTTCCTCTGCTGCTCGTGGGGACCCTCGGACCATCGGACGAGCCCCCCAATCTCAGCGATTAGTGGCTTAATTTCACCGGCAGAGCCCCCCCAGGGGGCCACGGAGAGTGGCTGCTGGGCACTGGGGAAGGAGGATCGAGGGGTCAGCTTCGGATGTTGCACTGACAGCCAAGTTTTAGGAACCCGCAGACTATGTTGTGTTTTATTGCTTTTATTAATGATTGAAATAACACGCGTTCAACGCAGCTGACACAGCCGACTTAGAGACCAGGAGGACGGAACCGGGGAGCCCCCGCTCACGCTTCCTGCACCCCGCCCTTTCTGTTTCAAGGGACGTGAGGATGTTTGTTGCTAACGGTGCCTGGGACGAGCACTGGATGGGTCTGGTTCTCTTGTGTATTTTTATATAAATGCTACATTTCCAAGGAGTGGGATTTGGTTAGCGTTGTGGCGTGTACATACCGTGAAACCACCACACAATCAGGAGAGCGAGCACAGCACACCCCTGAAAGTGTTCGTGCGCCCCTTTGTCGCCCTCCCTCCTGCCACTCCCCACCCCCACCCCAGGCGACCACTGATTTGCTTTCTGCCTCTCAGTTATTGGCATTTCCAGAATCTTCCGTAGGTGGAGTTGCACCGTTAGTCCTGGAGTCCGTCACTCACCGGTGCTGTAGGCTGGGCGCTGAGCTTCCCAGGGTGTGGCGGGGGCACTTTCTTCCTCTCCTCACCTGTGGGTGGGCGTGAGGGTTGTCTCCAGCTGTGGGCTGTTGCACCTGAGACCGCGGAGGACGTTCTAGCGTCCCCGTTTGGCCTCCGCCGTCTTTCTCTGGGCAGACGCCTGGATTGGAGAGCGGCCCCGGTGCTGAGCCGTTCTCCCAAGCGGCCGCCCCGTTTGGCCTTCACCGTGGCACGGGGAGCCCCTCACCCTGCAGGTGCTCACCGAGCTTCGGGCTGGGACGGGGGCTCCACCGCAGCCCGAGCCGCTGCCCACCTGCTCCTCTGTCCCTCGCTGTCGCCCTCGGCACGCTCTGTTCAAACCCTCTGCCCATTCTTCATGAGCTGTTAGCTTCCTTGTTATCGAGTCTGGGGGGTTCTTCATGTATTCTGTATGCAAGTCCTTCACCAGCTACCTGCTTTGCAAATATTTTCTGCCAGGCTCTGGTGTGTCTTTTCGTTCTCTGGTGGTGTCTTTAGCACATGTTTTTATTTGGATGAAGCCCGGCTCATCAGTCAGGTTTCTGGTGTCATGTTGAAGAAATCGCTGCCAACCGCAGGCCACAGAGGTTTCTCCCGGCCGTCGCGGGGTTTGAGGCTTTAGGTTTCGGTGCCCGGCCCCTCCCGAGGTGACTCTTGTGTACAGCGTGGGTGTGAGCAGGTGGGCCGCTCTGCGTGCCCAGGCCCCGTGGCTGCAGCGTTTGTTGGAAAGACCCCCTCGCTGTGACTTGCCTCTGTGCGTCCGTGGGAAATCGCCGTGTGCGTGCGGCCTCCGTGTCCTGTTCCGTGGTCTGTCTGTCCGTCTGTCTCGGTCGCTGCTCTTTATAAAGAGCCTTGGCATGGGTGGGAATCCTCCAGCGGTGTTCCTGTCCGTCGTTCTGGCTGTTCCGTGTCCTCTGCGCTCTCACAGGACTCTGACAACCAGTCTTGATTCCTGCGTGGAGACTTTCGCCCGATGGGGACTTCAGACCCGGGACTTGGCGGTGCTGCCCCTCGTGGCCAGGGACCCCGAGACCCACACAAGACCTCAGCCCAGGGACCCCGAGACCCACAGCTCAGGGACCCTGAGACCCACAGCCCAGGGACCCTGAAACCCTCAGCCTGGGGACAGGGGCGCTGGAGAGCCCCTGAGGCTCGGCCGCGGAAGGTGGGGTGGAGGGTGCCCTGCTCTGTCCTGGGGCTACAGTGGGGGCTGGAACATGGGCATCAGGGGCCCTTCCGGTTCCGCCCACTCGGGCTCAGCGGCAGGTCAGGCCGGGGGTCTGGTGGCCCTGCTGAGGGGGCAAAGGATTCCTCCAGATTCACCCAGAAAGGGGGCGTCTGGAAGCCTCCAGGAAGTGCAGAGCCTTTCCAAACAGGGTACACTCTGAAATCTTTCAGCAGAAGAAGAAATAGTGAAAATGTGTGTGTGTGAGAGAGGGAGGGAGAGGAGGAGACAGCGAGAGAGAGGCAGGGAGAGAGGCAGAGCAAACGAGGCAGCGTGTACCCCCGGAGTGTGGTGAGACTGGGGGGGGTGTTGTATGGCCCTTGCAGTATTTCTATGGGTTTTCAACTTTTCAAAAATTTAGAGGGGAAACAATGAAAATAAAAAAAGTGATAAGTAATAAGACATTTCAGCTGGGCCAGGGCCTCTGTACACAGGACCCAGGAAGAATCTTCCGGAAGGTTTGGCCAGCGGTTGGAGCCGGTGGCAACCAGGGAGGAGTGGCTTGCCTCTTGCGGGGCCTCACGGAGTCTCCTCTGGTTCACTGCTGATTTCAGGTCCCACTACCACCTCCTCCCGTCTGCACCCCCCACCCCAGGGCACCTGCCGGAGCAGCTGTGCTCAGGGAGCTCAGCTTGTGGCTCGGGCTGTCCCCATGTCCCAAGGGCTCCAGGCCGGCACTGGGGGACAGGGCTGTCCTCCCTGGGGAGGGGTCAGCATGGGTCTGACAGCAGCCCCCGCCCCTACAGCTCAGACCCATGCTGCTGAGGAGACCGGGCGGACGGGCAGCACCGGCCCTGCAGACCCAGACGTGGTGTCCACGTGGGATGGGACAGCTTGGGGACCCGGAGGTGGCCTGGAAGAGGTGAGCTGCACCCACCACCCTGGCCTGGCCGAGGGCTGCCGGGGCTGGAGGAACCGGGGCTTTCCGGCCCGTTCACGGTGACCCCGGAGCAGGTCCCTTGGGTGTGGCCAGGCCGCTGTCCTTGCTGCCCCTGTGCGCCCACACGTGGGGGGCACTGGCAGCCATTGTCCACAGTGGGGGTTCCTGGCCAGCAGTTCACGGGACAGGGCAGTGTGAGGAGACCCCAGAGCAGGCCCCTGCAGGTGACCCCAGCTGTGTGCCCGTCTCCTCTTTGCTCCCAGGGGCACATGAACGGGCAGAAGGAGGCGCTGGGAGCTGAGGGCCTGCCTGGCCCCCTCGGTCCCCAGGACCCCACAGGCCCGGCCATGCACAGCCTCGACGGTGCCACCGCACAGCCCGTCCCCGGGCCTCAGGGACCCCCCGGGCCTGCCGGACCACCAGGGAAGGACGGATCCCCAGGAAAGGACGGCCAGCCGGTGAGCACATCCGCAAGGCCAGGTCCTCGTGGGAGGGGAGAGTGGGCGGCCAACGAGGGGCTCAGCTGCTATCAGAGCAGACCCTCAGATTGCCCCTGGGGGGCCGCTTCCCTCCCTGGGCACAAACGGGGGGCTGGGGGCGCGGGGCTGGAGCCAGCTCCTGGGCTCTGCTGGCCCCTCAGAGCTGCACGCGGTGACCCAGAGCTGGAGCTCGCCCCGCGCTTCAGGGTACAGCGGGAGGGAATGAGAACAGAAGGGTCGTTCCGCTGCCTCGGAGCCGAGTTGGGTGGCAAGCTGTGAGGGCCAGGGCCTCTCGTTCCGACTCGGGTGGGGCGGGAGGGACCCGGTGAAGACGGGGGAGTGGGGGGCCTTCCTCCCGGGGCTGCCGCGGTCACCTGACGCAGGGATGGGGTTCAAGATGAAGCCCCGTGGAAGAGCAGTTTAACTTTCCTTAGGAAAACACAAGTCTAACCGCTGATAGGAAAATGTAAAGTGAAGTGTATGTGTTGAAAGCTTTAGGCTAATTATCAGGGAAGAAAAGAAAAGAAAAACAGAAATAGAAAGTGGAGCTTCCAAATCCTTGGAGGAAAAAATTTGTAAGAGGCAGAAAACCTGAAGGGGGTGGAGAAAAGTGAGCTGGCAAAATGGAGGCCATTCGCTGACCCAGCCGGGGTGGGGTTCCTGAGCCTCAGTCGCACCCACAGAGCGTGAGTGCGCGTGTGGTGAGCGCAGTGTGACTGTGTGCGCACGGGTGTGCACGTGTGTGCCTGTCTGTGGTATAGGATTCCAGCGGCTTCCTCTCACGGGTCGCGTTAGCATTCCGTGGCCGGCTGTGCTCGAGCAGGCCTGGAACGTTCCAGCCACGGGACCCTCCCATCCTCTCACCCAGTAGCAGACGTGCCGGCACGTTCTCTGTCCAGTGTTCCCCACAGCACACACGCGTGCACACACATGCGGGCACATGTACATGTACAGACAGACAGGCGGGCACTGCCATTTGGCGGGGACCAGTGGGGATGTGCGAGGCCCTCTGTGGCCGTGGCCTCTCAGGCGGCCCGTTCCCTCCTCTCCCCTTGGAGGGTGCGGCCCCAGGCGGCCCCGAGCTGCCGGGGGACAGCGGGGGAGGGTCTGGGCAGATGCGTGCTGCTGGCCGCCGGGGTGCCCTCCCTGACGCGTGCGCTGGCCGCCGGGGTGCCCTCCCTGACGCGTGCGCTGGCCGCCGGGGTGC
>PVKY010002755.1:0-24140 GCA_004027775.1 Bradypus variegatus | reverse complement strand
CGAGGGACTAATCAGATTCACTCACTCGTTTCAGAATGCAGACTTCTAGTTTCGCCAGATGGACGTTCCCTGTGGCTTTAGGAGACCTCCTAGGTACTTTG
The DNA here is from genome assembly GCA_004027775.1 of Bradypus variegatus. Lineage (NCBI taxonomy): Eukaryota > Metazoa > Chordata > Mammalia > Pilosa > Bradypodidae > Bradypus > Bradypus variegatus. The sequence goes on along the minus strand of PVKY010002755.1, from coordinate 24,039 downwards.
GAGGTGACGTTCTGGGTCACTTTCTGGTTTTTATTCATTGTTTTTCACGGAGGTGTCTCCTTGCTTTGTCTCACCTAGCCGCCATCATAGGTTCTTCCTTTCTCAAATTTCTATGTCACCATATATGTGCAGTGAATTTCTAGTTTCTATTCAGGTAAATGAGGAATTATTAGTTAGCCACGGTTAGAGAAAACATTGATTACATGTATAATACTCTGCATAGTTGAAAAATGAACATTTAATTGCTTTGCTTAGGGAGTTCCAAACATCACATTTAACTCTTTTATTATTTGTCTGAATTATCTAATTATTTTATCCATGCAGAGATCTAGATGAGTAAATTAAAAAGTTTATTTGTAAAAATACAACTACAACCCCAAAAAAGAGGGGATATTTTAAAAAATAGCTTCAACATAAATAATTTGTATCCTCAGGCCAGGACCATGGCAGCTTTGTTTGTGCTAGATTGAATATTTTACCTTTCACTTTTTATCTGCCTATAATTTGATTATCATTAAATGAACCAGAAAATAAATTTGCTTCTACAATGAAGACCCACAGGCTTTTATGTCAGCTTTAAAAAAACAAACAAACAAAAAAACAGTTTTATTTACACACCATACAATCCATCCAAAGGTTACAGTCAATGGCTATTAGTATCACAGAATTGTGCTTTGATCCCCACAATTTTAGAACATTTTCATTGCTCCAGAAAGAAAAATTCCATATCCCTCCCCATTATTGACATTTAGCGTTGGTATAATACTTTCGTTACAATATATGAAAGAACATTACAATATTACTGTTAACTATAGTCCATAGTTTGCATTAGTTTTATTTTTTCCCCGTATACCACTCTATTATTAACACCTTGTAACAGTGATGTACATTTGTTCTAGTTCATGGAAGAACGTTCTTATATTCGTATTATTAACCACAGTCATCGTACAACAGGGTTCACTATGTTTGTGTTTTTTTTTTCCCTAGTGACTAATTGGAGAAGTATCTATTCAAGTCCTTTGCCTGTTGTGTTTTGTTTTTTATTTCAGTTTTATTGAGATATATTCACATATCATACAGTCATTCATGGTATACAATCAGCTGTTGACAGTACCATCATATAATTTTGCATTCATCACCCCAGTCTATTTTTTGAACATTTTCCTTATTCCAGAAAAAGTAAATTAAGTATGAAAAATAAAAGTAAAAAAGAACACCCAAATCATGTCCCCATCCCACCCTAGTTTTCATTTAGTTTTTGTCCCCATTTTTCTACTCATCCATCCATACACTGGATAAAGGGAGTGTGATACGCAAGGCTTTCACAATCTCATAAGCTACATTTTTTTACAGTTGTCTTCAAGATCCAAGGGTTCTGGGATGTAGTTTGATGGTTTCAGGTATTTACTTCTAGCTATTCCAATACATTAAAACCTAAAAAGGGTTATCTATATAGTGCATAAGAATGCCCACCAGAGTGACCTTGACTCCATTTGGAATCCCTTGGCCAGTGAAACTTCATTTCATTTCGCATCCCTCTATTTGGTCAAGAAGATGTTCTCAATCCCACGATGTCAAGTCCAGATTCATCCTCGGGCGTCATATCCTGTGTTGCCTGCCTTTGCCTGTTTTTAAATTGGGTTGTCTTTTTATTGTTGGATTTTAAGAGTTCTTTATATATTCTTGATAAAAGTACCTTATCAGATGATTTACAAATATTTTCTCCTATTGTTTCACTTTCTTGATTGTATCCTTTGATGCACAGAAGTCTTTCATTTTGATCAAGTTCAATTTATCTGTTTTTTTTCCTTTGGTTGCTTGCGCTTTAGGTGTCATATCTAAGAAACTGTTGGCCAGCCCAAGATTATAAAGTTGTACGATTATGTTTTCCTCAAAGAGTCTTATAGTTTAAGCTCTTTTAGGTCTTTGGTCCATTTTGAGTTAATTTTTGTATATGGTGTGAGATAGGGGTCCACCTTCATTCTTTCGCATGTAATACCCAGTTGTCACAGCACCATTCATTGAAGGGACTGTTCTTCCCCCATTTAAGGATTTTTGCATCCTTGTTGGACCATGGAAGGGTTATTTTGGGGCTTTTAGTTTGTTTCCATTGATCTTCTTGTGATGTCTTTGTCTGGCTTTGGTATCAAGGTAATTATAGCCTCATAGAAGGAGTTGGAGAATGTTTCCTCCTCTTCTATTTTTTAGAAGAGTTTGAGAAGTTTACATGTTAAATCTTTAAACTTTTGGTAGAAGTCACCAGTAAAGTCATCTGATCCTGGGCTTTTCTTTGTTGGAAGGTTCTTGATTATCAATTCAATCTCTTTACTAGTTATAGAGGTATTCAGATTTTCTATTTCTTCTTGAGCCAGTTTTGGTACTTTGTGTTATTCTAGGAATCCATTCAATTCATCTACGTTATCTTGCTTATAATTACAGCTCCTTCTGCTAAGAAATGGTAGGGGCCTGGGATTCTCCTGAGATCTTCAAGAACCAGGCCAGGTGAATGAAGGACTTGGTATCCCAGTCTGGCTCTTTTTGTACTGTCACCGTTCTCCTTCACTTCTAGGAGCTGCGCTGGGCACAGGAGGAGCTTAAGGAACTGCGGGCAGAGCAGCAGGGCCAGGAGGTGGCTGGGCGACACCGGGAACGGGAGTTGGAGAAGCAGCTGGGAGTCCTGAGGGTCAAAGCTGATCGAGGGCAGGAGCTGGAAGAGCAGAACCTCCAGCTACAGAAGGCTGTCCAGCAATTGAGACAGGACTGTGAAGAGGCTTCCAAGGCAAGGGGAGTGGGCGCAGGGTTTAGGAGGTCGAGGCTGAGGGTCTGGAGGGCTGAGGAGCTAGAGGGCGTGGACAATGACCTATCATGGGTATGTACTGACCAGAGCCTTGGTCCTACGTGTGTGGTTAAAACCAGCCAGGTTTTGGCAGGGGGGAGCTGGCTGCACTTGGTGGCACCCACTGCTTCTCTGTAAGGGCTGCTGGGTTCTCAGGGAAGCCTCCGACTGGTGGCGCTGCCCTCTTTAACCTCTCTCTTGGTGGTGGCTTTCCTGGGAGCAGCCAATGGCCCTGACCCCTGCGGTCTGAGCCATCACTCCTTGAACCGTCCGCAGGCTAAGACGACAGCAGAGGCAGAGACAGCAGTGCTGGGGCAGCGTCGGACGGCAGTGGAAACTACGCTTCGGGAGACCCAGGAGGAAAATGACGAATTCCGACGGCGCATCCTGGGTCTGGAGCAGCAGCTGAAGGAAACGCGAGGCTTGGTGGAGGGTGGGGAAGTGGTGGAGGCACGGCTTCGGGACAAGGTACAGCGGCTAGAGGTCAGTACTTCTGCGGACGTGGTTGGCTTCCTCCTGGCCATCTCTGTTATCTCACCCCTAAGCACTCCCACGCTAAATACTCAGCCATCAGTTTTATTTTGCTTTTCATGTGTTTCTGTTTTGCCTCCCTAAACTCTCAGTTTTACCTTGGGCTTATTTCCTGGAGTGTATTTAGGTGTGAATGTTACAGCCTTTGCACTAGTTATTTTGCCTCTAACTCCCACCCTTTGCTTGTTCCCTGGGTCTTCATTTCTTTCCTGTGTTTTCTGAGCCTGTTTTCCTTGCCCACTTTTCCCATAAATACCTCCTTCTCTCTCTCAACTGCCCACCTCCAAATGGACAGAACCCAAACTTTAGCTTCTCTCAGTCCAACCTGCTCACCTCGTTTCTTCAGGCAGAGAAGCAGCGGCTAGAAGAGGCTTTGAACACAGCTCAGGAGGAGGAGGGGAGCCTGGCAGCAGCCAAGCGGGCACTGGAGGCACGGCTGGAGGAGGCCCAGCGGGGCCTGGCCCGCTTAGGGCAGGAGCAGCAGGCGCTGAACCGGGCCCTAGAGGAGGAGGGGAAGCAGCGGGAGGCACTCCGACGGGGCAAGGCTGAGCTGGAGGAGCAGAAGCGTTTGCTGGACAGAACTGTGGACCGGCTGAACAAGGAGGTGGGGCACAGGGCGACGTGGGCTGTTGGGAAGAGGTCCAGCTCACACAGAAGCTTGCCTGGGGACACGAGGGTAGTGGATGCAGAAACAGGTGGTATTTGCTTTCTCAGGTTTGTTGCTAGGGGAGGCTAAGACCAGATCTTCAGAGGGTGGCATCCTTCCTGCCTTCCCTCTGTGTTTTTGTTGTTGCTGCGGTTTTTTCTTTTTTTTTATTTAACCTATTCAGTTGTGTGCTTTTGAGTTCTTCTTGCGAATATGAAAGGGAAATGCACCAACAAGTTACAGTTAAAAGCTGTACAATAGGTTCTCACCTCATTTTCACATTGGTCTCCCCAGAATCAGACTCAAAGATAAGGACTTGAATACATGTAGTATGTTTGGAAGGTGGTTTCAAGGAGCATTTGAAGGAGAGAGTGAAGTGAGACAGGACAGGGAAGGAAGCCAAGAGAGGAAGCATGACGAAGGAAGTAACTACTTTAAACTGGAGTTTAATCCTGCTGGGGAGTTCTGGGAGCCAGTGCAGAACACACACCTCAGTGGTAACACTCGTGAGGGTTAAGAGAGCTGGCATCTTTGTCTACCAGTGCTCATTAGACGTTGGTTGAGGGCTGCTCCCAGGGGTTGTTAATTCCTTGGCATATCTGGACTGCTGCGTGTGGGTGGGCAGAGGCAACCTGTTTTTTTCTTTTTTTAATGTAATTTTATTGAGATATAGTCACACACTATAGAATCCATCCAAAGTAAATAGTCAATGGCTCACAGACTGTGTGTTTTTGACCTTCCCCCCGTTCCCATTCCTTTATGGTCTTGATCCTTGGAGAATCTCTCCTGGGAGAGATATTTATTACTTAGAAGTCTGTAATGACTTTTTAAATCTGGGGCCGGAGAAGGAGAGAGGAAAAAAAGAAATGTTGCTTTTTGTGGGGGAGATTCTCTTCCCAATCTCTTTCTTTATAAAACAAGAGCAAACACCTAATATACCTCACCAACTCTAAAATATACATTTTAACACCTGAAATTGAGTTGTCATATTTTATGGTATGTCAATGTTCAGTTGGCAGATTTTTCTCTTAGTGGTACATCTTATAATCATTGGCATCTTACTTTTGCTGAAATTTGGTAATTTAAGGTTTACTTCATGTCAGGCACGTTGTAAGTACTTTATGCAATTAACTAATTTAATTCTTACAGTGACCTTGTGTTGTAGGTACTATTATTATCCCATTTTACAGACAGGGAACTGAGTCCCAGAGGGGATGAGTTATTTGCGTATGGTCACACAGTTAGTAAGTGGTAGAACTAGCATTTAAACCTAGGCAGCCTGTTGACTCTTAACCACTAGCTATACTGGGGGCCTAGGTCCAGGAAAGAGAAAGAGAAGGAGGCATGAAAGAGGCTCTTGGAGAGTCTTGGGAATCTGAGTCCAGACAGAGCCATCTGTTAAAGAGGTGCAATGTTGAGAACTCTCTTTTCTCTGTGTCTCAGCTGGATCAGATTGGAGGGGACTCTAAGCAAGCCCTGAAGCAGCTCCAGACTCAGCTGGAGGATTACAAGGAAAAGGCCCGGCGGGAGGTGGCAGATGCCCAGCGCCAGGCCAAGGAGTGGGCCAGTGAGGCTGAGAAGACCTCTGGGGGCCTAAGCCGGCTTCAGGACGAGGTAGGAGCACGAGAGTCACCACTAAGTGGTAGGAGGGTGGGGGCCATCCCATTGTCCTTAAATGAATCTGTCTGTGACCAGGGAGTCCTAGGCCCAGATTTAGGTCTAACCACTTGGAGTGACATACTAAGGTAGGGGAAGTTGAGAGGAGTAGTCTGCCGTAGGTACAGACAGTAGGGTACATTGTCTATAGAGCAGTGATTCTCAAACTCTCCTGCAAGTTAGAGTCATCTAGTGTGAAAAATCCCAATGCCCAAGCTCTACCCCATACCGTTCAAACCTCTGGGGGTTGGACCCAGGATCAGTAGTTCTTGAAATTCCCTAGGTAATTCCTTTTGTGTAGAGAATTTTAAAATAATAAAAGAAAATGGACTAAAGATGGTCTGCTTTTTATTATCACTATGCTCTGACAATTCTAAAGACTGTCAGAATTTTCCTTTAGGGGAGGTTTCATCCCCCCGCCCTCCCTTCACCTTACTCCACTGTACTGTTGCATTTTTTCATTTTCCCAGACCCAGAGGCTTCGGCAGGCCCTCCAGGCATCCCAAGCTGAACGAGACACTGCTGTACTGGACAAAGAGCTGCTGGCCCAGCGACTGCAGGGGCTGGAACAGGAGGCAGAGAACAAAAAGCGCTCCCAGGATGACAGGGCCAGACAACTTAAGGGCCTCGAGGTGAGGACTTTGAAGGCTGAGCCTGGTGGGTGGGGAGGCTTTGGGTTCTGGCACTGGTGGGACTTTGTGGGGAAAGAGCTAGGACATGACAAGACTCTTTCTGTACCAGGAATTGAAAACTGGCAGCTTATAGCTGAGGGGTTTTTGTTGGCTACAGTGGTTTCTTTAAATTTTTATAAGCAGTTTTATTCACATACCATATAGTCCATCCAAAGTACACAATCAGTGGTTCTCAATATAATCATAGAGTGGTGCTTTCATCACCACAGTCAATTTTAGAACAGTTTCATTGCTCCAAAAAGAAAAATCACACACCCTTTATGCCTCCTGTTATTGACATTTAGCATTGGTCTGGTACCTTTGTTATCACTGATGAAAGAATATTATATTATTGTTAATTATAGTTCATAGTTTGCATTAGATGTATTTTTCCCACATACTACTCTATTATTAACTTACAACAGTGACATAACATTTGTTCTAGTTCATGGAAGGACATTCTTATATTTGTACTATTAACCACCTTCATCGTCCACAACAAGATTCGCTATGTTATACAGTCCCATGTTTCATCCTCTAGCTTTCTTTCTAGTGACTTACACAACCCCTATCAATCACATCACACATACGATTCAGCACCATTAATTACACTCATAATAATGTGTTACCATCACCTTTATCCATTTCCAAACATTTCCAATCAATCTTTTTAAAAATTCTGCACAAATTAAGCATCAGCTCCCCATTCTCTACTCTCATTTTATCTTCTACTAATCTATATTATAGATATTAACTCTATGAGTTTGCTCATTATGTTGAATTCATATTAATGAGAGCATTCAATATTTGTCCTGTTGTGTCTGGCATATTTCACTCAACATAATGTCCTCAAGATTCATCGATATTGTCGCATGCATCGGGACTTCATTTCTTCTTAAAGCTGAATAATATTCCATTCTAAGAATATAACACATTTATTTATCCGTTCATCAATTGATGGGCACTCGGGTTGTTTCTATCTTTTGGCAATCGTGAATAATGCCTCTGTGTACATCGGTGTGCAAACGTCTGTTTGTGTCCCTGCTTTCAGTTCTTCTGACTATATACCTAGTAGCAGGATTACTGTATCATATTTCAATTCTACACTTAGCTTCCTGAGGAACCGTCAAACTGTCTTCCATAGTGGCTGCACCATTTTACATTCCTACTAGTGGTGAATAATTGTTTCTATTTCTCTACATCCTCTCCAACACTTGTAATTTTCTGTGTTTTCAATAGTGGCCATTCTTGTAGATGTGAAATGATATCTCATTGTGGTTTTGATTTGCATTTACTTTATAGCTAGTGATATTGAACATCTTTTAATGTGCTTTTTAGCCATTTGTATTTTCTCTTTGGGAAAATGTCTATTCAATGTCAGTAGACATTGGGTTGTTTGTCAAATTGGGTTGTTAGTCTTTTTATCATTGAGTAATAGGATTTCTTTACATATTCTGGATATTAAGCCCTTATTGGATATGTGGTTTCCAAATATTTTCTCCCATAGAGTTGGCTGCCTTTTCACCCTTTTGAAAAAAATTCCTTTGAAGCATGAAGTCTTTTATTTTGAGAAGGTCCCATCTATCTATTGTTTTTCTCTTTCATTGCTTGAGCTTTTGTCTAAGGCCTAAGAAATCACTGCCTACCACAAGATACTGAAATTGTGTCCCTACATTTTCTTCTAGGAGTTGTATGGTACTGGCTCTTATATTTATGTTTTTAATCCATTTTGAGTCAATTTTTGTATAAAGTGTGAGATAGGTGTTCTCTTTCATTCTTTTGGCTATGGATATCCAGTTCTTCCAGCACCATTTGTTGAAGAGACCTGTCTGTCCCAGTTGAGTGGAATTGGCAGTCTTGTCAAGATCAACTGACTATAAATGCGTGGGTGTATTTCTGAATTCTCAATTCGGTTCTGTTGATCATTATGTCTATTTTTATGACACTGTATCTTTTGACCACTGTAGTTTTGTAATATGCTTTAAAGTCAGGAAGTGTGAGTCTTCCAACTTCTTTTTTTTTTTTTTTTTATTCCTCAAGATGTTTTTGGCTATTTGGGGCCCTTAACCTTGCAAATAAATTTGATAATTGGCTTTTCCATTTCTTCAGAGTAGTCCATTAGAATTTTGATTGGAATTGTGTTGATTCTGTAAATCAATTTGGGTAGAACTGACATCTTAACTATTTAGTCTTCCAATCCGTGAACATGGAATGGCCTTCCATTTATTTAGGTCTTCTTTGATTTCTTTTAGCAATGTTTTATAGTTTTCTGAATACATGCCCTTTATATCTTTGGTTAAATTTATTCCTAGGTGTTTGATTCTTTTAGATGCTATTGTAAATGGAATGTTTTTCTTGATTTCCTCCTCAGATTGCTCATTACTAATGTATAGAAACACTACTGATTTTTGCCTATTGATCTTATATCCCCCACTGTGCTGAACTTGTTTACTAGCTCTATTAGCTTTGTTGTAGATTTTTGGGGACTTTCTAAATATAGGATCATGTCATCTGCAAATAGTAAAAGTTTTACTTCTTACTTTCTTTTATTTCTGTTTCTTACCTAACTGCTCTTGCTAGAACTTCTAGCACAATGTTGAATAACAGGGGTGACAGTGGGCATCCTTGTCTTGTTCCAGATCTTAGATGGAAAGCTTTCAGTTTCACCATTGAGTATGATGTTAGCTGTGGGGTTTTCATGTATGCCCTTTATTGTACTTCTATTCTTATCTTTCACCATGTTTTTATCAAGAAAGGGTGCTGGATTTTATCAAATGTGCCGTCTCTGTATCAATCGAGATGATCATGTGGTTTTTCCTCTTTGATTTGTTAAAGTGGTGTATGACATTAACGGATTTTCTTATTTTGAACCCCCTTTGCATATCTGGAATAAAACCCACTTGGTCATAATATATAATTCTTTTAATGTGCTGTTGGATTCGGTTTGCAAATATTTTGTTGAGGGTTTTTATATCTATTGGGGAGATTGGTCTGGAATTTTCTTTTCTTCTAGTATCTTTATCTGGCTTTGATATCTAGGTGATGTTAGTTTACAGAATGAATTGAGTGGTGTTCCCTTCTCTTCAGCTTTTTGGAAGAGTTAGAACAGGATTGGTATTAATTCTTCTTAGAATGATTGGTAGAATTTACCTGTGGCCATCTGGTCCTGGGCTTTTCTTTGTTGGTAGGTTTTTGATGACTGATTCAATCTCTTAACTTGTGATTGGTTTACTGAGGCCTAATATTTCTTCTAGAGTCAATATAGTTTGCTTGTGTGTTGCAGGAAATAGTCCATTTCATCTTAGTTGTCTAATTTGTTGGTATACAGTTGTTCATAGCATCTTCTTCTGATCTATTTTATTTCTGTAGGGTCAGTAGTAATATCTCCTTAATCATTTCTGATTTTATTTATTTGCATCTTTTTTTATTTTTGTCTTTGTCAGTCTAACTAAAAGTATGCCAATTTTATTGATCTCAGAGGACTAACTTTTGTTTCTTTTTATTCTTTCTATTTTTTTCTCAATTTCATTTATTTTGGCTCTAAGCTTTGTTATTCTTTCCATCTGCTTGCTTTATGATTAGTTTGCTGTTCTTTTTCTAGTTCCTCCGTGTGTGTAATTAGGTCTTTGATTTTAGCTCTTTCTTTGTTCTTAATGTAGGTGTTTAGGGATATACATTTCCCTCTCAGCATTGCCTGTGCTGCATCCCTTAAGTTTTGATATGTTGTGGTCTCATTTTCATCCATCTTGAGATATTTACTGGTTTATCTTGCAATTTCTTCTTTGACCCACTGGTTGTTTAAGAGTGTGTTGTCAATAAGGAAATAACTGAAACTGTGGAACTGTAACCCATAATATTATTTGAAATTTGCTCTCTACTTGTTGAATTGCACTTGGAAAATTATCACTTCTGTATATATATGTTTTATTCTATAATAAAAAAATATGATAAAAAAGAGTGTGCTGTTTAACCACCATATATTGATGAATTTTCCAGGTCTCTGCCTATACTGATTTCTAGCTTCATTCCATTATGATCAGAGAAAGTGCTTTGTATAAATTTTGATCTTTTTTTAATTTATTGAGACCTGTTTTGTGACCCAACATGTGGTCTATCCTGAAGAATGATCCATGAGCACTTGAGAACAATGTATATCCTGCTGTTTTGGGGTGCAGTATTTTGTATATGTCTGTTAGGTGTTGTTTATTTATCATATTATTCAAGTCTTCTGTTTCCTTATTGATCCTCTGTCTAGACAGTCTAGCTATTGATGAGAGTGGTGTGCTGAAGTCTCTAACTAAAAATGTAGGGGTATCTATTATTCCCTTCAGTCTTGCCAGTGTTTGCCATATGTATGTTGGGGCAGCCTGGTTAGGTGCAGAAATATTTATTATTGCTACTTCTTCTTGATGGACTGCTCCTTTTGTTAATATGTAATGTCCTTCTTTGTCTCTTATAACATTTCTGCATTTGAAGTCTATTTTGTCCAATATTAGAGTAGACACCCAGCTCTTTTTTGGTTACTGTTTGCATGGAATATCTTTTTCCAGCCTGTCATTTTCAATCTATTTGTATCCTTGGGTCCAAGATGAATCTCTTGTAGACGGCATATGGATGGATCATATTTTTTTATCCATTCTGCCAATGTGTGCTTGGGGAGTTTAATCCATTAACATTCAATGTTATTACTGGAAAGGCAGTACTTACTTCAACCATTTTATCCTTTGGCTTTTATATGTCATATCTTGTTTTTGTCTCTCTTTTTGTCCTTTTAATTACCCTTACTGATAATCTTCATTTTGACACTCTAAGTCCCTCTCTCCTGTCTTTTCTTTTCAGCCTGTAGAACTCCCTTTAGTATTTCTTATAGGGCAGGTCTCTCATTAAGGAACTCTCTCAGCTTCTGGTTATCTGTGAATATTTTAAACTCAATCCCTTGTTTTTGAAGGACGGTTTTACTGGATAAAGAATTCTTTGCTGGCAGTTTTTCTCTTTCAGTATTTTAAATATATTGTGACTGTCTTCTTGCCTCCATGGTTTCTGATGAGAAATCAGCACTTACTCTTATTGACCATCCTTGTATGTGATAGATCGCTTTTCTCTTGCTACTTTCAAAATTCTTTATCTTTGGCAGTTGACAGTCTGATTAGTATGTGTCTTGGAGTCAGTCTATTTGGATTTATCCTATTTGGAGTATGTTGCACTTCTTGGATATGTGTGCTTATGTCTTTCATAAGAGTTGGGAAGTTTTTGGCCATTATTCCTCAAATATTCTTTCTGCCCCTTTCCCCTTCTCTTCTTCTGGGACATGCATGATGTCAATGTGAGACCCTACTCAAATTTTTCCATTCTATTTTCTACCTGTTTTTTGTCTGTTTGATTTCAGATATCCCGTTTTCTTGGTTGCTGATCCTTCCTTCTGCCTGTTCAAATCTGCTGTTGTATGCCTCTAACATATTTTTAATCTCATCTATTGTGCCTTTCATTCCCATAAGTCTGTTATTTTTCTTTGCATGCTTTCAAATTCTTCTTTATGCTCACCCAGTATTTTCTTAATATCCTTTATCTCTTTAGCCATATTTCCTTTCATCTCCTTAAATTGGTTTGAGATTTGTCTGAACATCTTCGATTAGTTGTTCCAAATTCTCTGTCTCCTCCGGCTTTTAAATTTGTTCCTTTGACTAGGCCATATCTTCCTTTTCTTAGTATGGCTTGTAAGTTTTTGCTGATATCTGGGCATTTGATTATCTTGATGAGATTATTCTGAAGGTTGTTTCTGTCTCTTGTCTAGGATTTTGTTGTTGACTGGGTTTAAGGCTCTTCTTTGATCCTTGGTTTGTATTTCCCAGCCAGAACAGGTTCAGGTGCCCATGCAGGGGGCACAGATCAGTTCCAAAGGGTCCTGGGAAGAGGGTCCAGAAAGATGCCAAAAAACTTTTAGTTCATCTCCCCAAGGGTGTGATTTCCTGGCTTTCTCTGTAGATGGTGCTCTTTGGTAATCTATTCCCTGCAGCTCTAAGAAAGCAGGGTTTTTTAGCCCTCTGATAACTGCCTCTGATGGAATCAAAACAGTGGCACAGCTGGCGTGTGTCCAGGGTGGGACCCAGGGGTTTAAATTAGCCAGCCAATAGCTGGATCAGTACACGGTCATGTCCCCCTCTATTTTTGAGGAGGAGGACTTCCGTAGCCCTCCCAGTCTGCAGCAGCTTGCCAAGGTGGGACCAGACCTAACTAGAGCTTCTTGTCTCGAGGGTGGGGGGTGGGTATCAGGAGTCTTGGCCACACGAGTTACAGTTTTCACCAGTTTCTCAGTTTCTTTGTCCTGCTCTTCCCTGGATGTTGGGTAGTACTCCCCTGGTCCCTGGTGCCCCAGAACAGTTGTTTTGGATAGTTTGTGCCTGTCCACTAATTGTTTTTGGAAGAGTGAGTCCTGCAACTCCCTATTCTGCCATCTTCCTGGAAGTCCCTGGGCTAGTGTTTTAAACAACTTGGGAATTAATTGCCAATGTTTGGGAATTTATATATGCCACATAAAATTTTGGATTTCCGGCTTCTTTTATAACATGGGAGAATATGGTAATACTGAGCTTGTAGTCCGAGTTTTCTGCATGGTAACAGTTGGCTGAAGCTGAGAGTGGCTGCCCCCACGTAGAGTGAGTAGTGGTCTTCAGTTGGCTATACTTGGCCATAATAACAGCAACAATAGCAATAATAATGGAGTAGGTATTCTTGGTTTCTCCAATTTATAGATGAGGAAAATTGGCACAAGGAGGTTGAGTAGCTTGTTCATCATTACACTGCTACCAAGTGGTGGATCTGAACTTCAAACCCAGACAGTCTGTCCCCCAAGTCCATACTATTAACCTCTATATGGTACTGCCTAGCTCTGGAGTTTGCACCCCCAATCTATACACTGGTGCTTCTGCCTCTGTCCACCTCAACCTTGGCCCAGGCTTGTGGGTTTCTCTCTCAGTTGTCCCATCAGGGAAATAGGGCTTCTGCAACAAGAAGTAGATTCTGGGGTTTCATCTTCCTGTCAAGGGCTCATGATAGAGCATGCCCCACCCTTTCCCCTCAGTGCTACACCTGGTCAGCAGAGGGTGCTGGCTCCATGGTGGCTCTCGGCAGGGGCAAGAACCAGGAGGTTGGGGGTGGGGATTCAAGAGAGAGAAAAGTCTGGAGGCTGGGGTTTAAGAGAGTCTTGGTCTGACTTTGGCATTCCAGTATTCAGCACATGGGACAGAAGTAACCTATTGTTCCTCTGCCACAGGAAAAAGTCTCACAGCTACAAGCAGAGTTAGATGAAGAGAAGAACACTGTGGAACTGCTGACAGACCGGTTAAATCGTGGCCGAGACCAGGTAGCCTCTGCCTTACCACCTTATTTATATCTATCTCTGACTTCATAACCTTTTGCCCTTCTCAAAAACAACTTTACCCTCCATCTTTTATAATCTGGAGAGTTCTTGCTGCAGAATCTGTGCACGAGTGGCTCTACTTGAGTCTTGTCTGCTTCAGCAAGGGTTGGCAGGTTTCTTTGGGTGGAAAGAAGCCAAAAATTTGAGTAGAAAAAGGAATCTTGGTGACCTGGGCTATTCTCTGACCTGAGTCAGGGCTGCTTCCATTCAGAAGGGATGCTAGTTGCTACTGGGACTGAGGAGGCCCTGTTTACATTCTGTGGCCCCTCCCATTTGAATAGGCTGTGATTTCTTAATTTCTTGGCAATTTTTGGGATTCAGTGTTCAGAGACCATCCCTTTTAGTTACTCTGCCCCTTGTGGTTCAATTTACTGGTTCATCTTTAGTTCTCCCAAAGTCTGGTTCCCTTCACCCGCCCATACTAGGTAGATCAGCTGAGGACAGAGCTCATGCAGGAGAGGTCTGCTCGGCAAGACCTGGAGTGTGACAAAATCTCCCTGGAGAGACAGGTGAGGGGTTGGTGTGGGAGTCTTGGGGATAGACCTGAGGAGATGGGTGAGATGACCATGGAAGGGAAGTGGAGTGCTAATGGTGGAGGCTTCCTGTCCCTCTCAGAACAAGGACTTGAAAAGCCGGTTGGCCAGCTCTGAAGGCTTCCAGAAGCCCAATTCCAACCTCTCTCAGCTCGAATCCCAGAATCAGGAGTTGCAGGAGCGGCTTCAGGCTGAGGAGAGGTGACACAAGCCCATCCTTCTCCCCTCCCTTTTTGCTCTTCTCCTCTGGGACCCCCTCTACCTTCCACTTCAGACATGGCTAACCTGGCCTGAACTTTACAGAGGCCTTTTCTCTTGATAGAGAGAAGAGAGAGTCACAGAAACACTGAAATCTGAATAACCAGGTTCTTTGGATCTGGCTTGGATCCTGCCTAGTCTAATTATGGGGCTCATGACTGAGGGAATCCCTGGAGGCAGTAGGAGGCCAGGTGAGGGCTCCCTTAGAAATGGTGATAGCCACCGGAATTCCCCTACCCTGCCCCCTTAGGGAGAAGATGGTTCTGCAGTCCACTAACCGAAAACTGGAGCGGAGAGTTAAAGAGCTGTCCATTCAGATTGATGATGAGCGACAGCATGTCAATGACCAGAAAGGTCAGGTGAGGACATGGCACCCTGGGCCAAGCAATAATGTGACAAGTGTGTGTTTTCCTGAGCCCAAGGGAAACCCCCATTTCCTATATATCTTACAAACTTAGACCTTCCTGTATAAGGACAGAGAAATTAGATTGACAGGAATGGCTCTAAAGTTTGACTAGAGCCGTCATAGTAAACACATGTAGTGAATACTTATAATGTGCTAGGTTCTCTTTCTAAGCCCTATATTTGTATTAACACATTTAATCTTCAAGACAATCCAGTGAAGTGGGTATAGTTACCATCACATATTCTGGATGCCCATGGTCACAACATTTTCCAAGGGCAATATTCCTTTGTCAAGATTGTTACAGGGGAGGGTCCCAGACCATGGTAGCAAATGCTTTTCTAATGTGGGGACTTGGTATCCTGCCCAGCTAAGCCTGCGAGTGAAGGCTTTGAAGCGGCAGGTGGATGAAGCAGAAGAGGAAATTGAGCGTCTGGACAGCTTGAGGAAGAAGGCCCAGCGTGAGCTGGAGGAGCAGCATGAGGTCAATGAACAGCTCCAGGCCCGGATCAAAGCCCTGGAGAAGGAGTCCTGGTATGGGTTTCCTTTCTGCCCCCATGCTCCCATTAGGGATAGTAGAACAGGAAGAGAGTGCCTAAGGGGAGAATCTCTCAAGGTGGGACTTTGCAGACTGTCACTTACTCCTGGCTGGAAGCCAGAAGGATTATCTTTTAGTATCCCAGCCTCTAGCCTGTACCTCATCTCTCCAAATCTCTGATTAGTAAGGGATCTTGTGAATAAGCTTTAGGCCTTAGAAGAATTGTAGTGTCCTTAGCATGAAAAGGGTATCTGTCTTAATTCTTCTACTCCCCTTCCCTTAACCAATATTTCTCTTTCTCTTTGACTCAGGCGCAAAGCTTCTCGTTCAGCTGCTGAGTCAACCCTTAAACATGAAGGACTGAGCTCAGATGAGGAATTTGACAGTGTCTACGATCCCTCATCCATTGCCTCACTGCTTACGGAGAGCAACCTACAGACCAGCTCTTGTTAGACCACGGTCCTACCCTGGCCAGCTCTGCTCTTCCCTGTCCAGCCTCAGATTCCTCATTCCTGTGGCTGACCCAGTTATTCAGACCTAAGACTGGGAGGGATCTGAGTGATGGTGATAAAAAAAGCATTAGGCCTAAGCCGATGGATAGACTTTCCCTTTCCTCTGGAGGAGTGGGTATCTTAGGCCACCCAAGTCCTTCCCTTAAGTGCCGACACCTCCCTCTTCTTTCTCACATCAGAAGGATCATCAGTGTATAGGCTAAGAGGGACTGAACAGGCCAGGAAGGGTTAGAAATTGCCATATATAGAAAGCTTTATTTCTTTGGCTCTTTTAACCCTAATGCTCAGGAAAATACTCTCTGTGATTCTGTTCCCCTGACTCCTGCAGTCCATTTCATCCCACTCTAGAGCAGGGTAAGGGTGATATATGGGAAATGGACACGCTGGCGTGGCTCTACCCACTTTCCAGATGCTCCTTTTTGCACAATCATGGGACCCAGGTGGTAGACCCCAACCCCTCTAATTCCTACATTTTTGTCTTCTCCAAGCAAGTGGATTCAAGGGAGCCTTTCTCCTCCACTTCTGTCTTCACCATTCCTACCTTCTCTTCCTTCTTTGTTCTCAGTGCCTTAGCCAGGGTGAGGAGATAAGGATGCTCTTCTTGCCTTTTATACCTGCACTTTCATAGCTCTCCAAAGACCAGTCTTTCCCCACTTGGGGTCCTCAACCTTCCCAACTGCCCCAGTGGCAGTCAAGAGAGCTGTTAGCTTCTCTGCTGATGAGCGTCTGGGTGAGGGCTTTGGTAGGACCATAATCAGGTGGTGGGGGCCTGGTTTCTGCTCAGGGTTTCCCTCCTTCCTCTCCCTCCTTTGTGACTACAGACTAGTTATAAGGTGGTTGCACCTGGAAACCCTAACAGCTGTCTACATAAGTTTGAAAAAGCAAAGGTCTTAATCCCTGTGGCCTTCCTTATGGCTTCTTTAATCAGATGTGCCCAGTCTCAGTAGGGAACCAAGGGACCCTCAATTTCTCAGGAGCTTGGCCTTGATTCAGGGTTTCCTGCCTGGGGCTGAGAACTGGCTCTTGGTAGAAATGGGAAGAGGCAATGGAGGCTTTATTTCTCCTTTGGATTTTGGGGACAGCCAAGCCCTGGGAATGGAGGTAAGAGGGATGATTTTCCTCTCATTTCTTAAGAAGGTTCTGTAGGGAGCCTGGAGGAAGAAGGCTTTTCTCACCAATGACTTGTAATTTCATGATTTTTTAAAAAAATTCCTTTATTTTGCAAATCAGACATTCTTTCCCAATCCAATCCAGCCTTGATTTTATTTTAAATTAAATATTAAAGTTATATATGTATACTGAACTCCTTGGCTTTTTTTCTTATTCTTTCTCTGGCTCGTTTGGAGGCCCAAGTTTCCTGAAGAAGCCATTTTAACTTAATTGTACAGCTTAGAGGCTGAAGCTGGTGTTTTGTTCACCTCACTAACCCTCTTTTCAGAGATCCTCACAACAGATTAGATGGGAACTGAGACCGTGAAGTGTTTCTAGCAGCCCCATTCTCTCCTGAGCAAACCACTGGGAATACCAAGGCTAGTAAATGCCTTCTTTGAGGATTAGAGGGGATCATTCAGAACTGGCTTTTATTTCTTTGGGTCACAGGGAGTCTCCTTAGCATTCACCTCCCATTAGAAATGGGTAGGAATTTCACCCATTCCTACCTGGCATGGGACCATGTCCCTACCTGGGAAGTAGAGAAGTTTCTGCCTTTATTGCATTTGTGTTGCCTTGAAGAGGGCTTTTTACCAGAGCCTATTGTCAGATGTAGGAGTACAGCCCATTCAGGAGTGGGTCAAACCTCCTGAGGTATTCTGCCTGTTGACAATGAGGCCCATAGCCCAGTGGAGCAGCTACCTGTCTAGAGCGGCTGCGCTGGGAAGAAGCTGCAGGGTCCCACTTGGCCAGCCATATCTTCTAGGCCCCTAGGCTTGTGAGCCAATAGGATGAATAAGTTGAGGCTCATCCATTCCTCAACACAAATTCCTTTTAAGGCAACGTGTCCCTCCTCTCCCTAACATACAAGGGCAACGTTGGTATAATAGCTTCTGCAAAACAAGCCCCACCCAGAACCAAGCTGGCTTTGACTTTGTCCTGGGCTTCCTGCCAGGAAAGGGCACCTGCCAGACAGGCTTAGGCCAGTCTGAGTGAGGTGGCCCTCTTGGTGCCTAGAGGAAAATTGTGTTCAGCTGGCTGGCCTATATATAGGGAGAGGAGCAAGTATGGAAACTTGTGTAGGTTCCAGCTCACCCACCAGAGACAGGATGATTCCCTCTGACCAACATTCATTCATCTTAGGTTTGAAGAGCGGTGACAACAAGACCAATGGAGAATGCGTTGAAGTAACCACAAACACCAAACGAAACGTTTAGTTAAGCAGCCCCAGGTAGCTCCCAAGCCCCTCCTCTATTCATATATGAGCGCGGGTGGGTCATATCCCAAAGCCTCTTGGCCCCGCCCACCTCGCGCTTTAACCCACTCTCATTGGTGAACGGAGTCCTAGGAGGCGTGGCATATCTAGCCCCGCCCCCGGGCGCATCTATACAAGGGAGCGGTTCCGGGCGCGCTCATTTAGAAGCAGCGGATCGCTGGGCGTTAAGGGTGGGTGTAGAGCTGCTGTCCCGGCGGGAAGACGATGAACGGGACGCGCAACTGGTGTACCCTGGTGGATGTGCACCCAGAGGGGCAGACCGCGGTAAGAAAAAGCAGCCACACCGCCTTCACAGCTTGGTGTTCTCGGTTTCTAATTCCGCCCCTCCCTTGCCCCGCGCCGAGGTCACTAACACCTGGCGCCCTGCTCCGCGTGGTCAGCCCCTCGCGGCGCTTTTCTTTTTCTTTTTTCTGTTTCCCACTGGAGTTGGTGGGAGTCCCGGGGAGTCGCCGGACGGACTCTCTTCTGAAATTTGAGGGCTCGGGGCGTCCCCGCCCTTTGGGAGGACACTGCGGCTCCTGCCTGGGTCTCGGCGCCGGTGGGCGGCGGCAATAGCTTCAGCCTTTGGGCTGCCAGTCTGTGGTGCGCGTTACTTACCCAGGCGTCCTGTGCGTAGCCAGATTGTTGATCACTGATCAAGGGGATCGGATCTCTGCGCTTTTTTGATATTTTGTCCTGACGAGGCGGATTAGGCTTTTCTGTGGTTCCTGGTGACCTCAGAGGGCTTTCAGAGAACTTCGTGGTGCTCTGTGAGGCCAATAACGAGAAAAAAGGGTAGAGGGTGCAATCCTAGGGCTTTTTCTGTTTGGGCTGGGGGGTGGGGGAGAGCGGTAGGACGCAAACTACGCCTAGACCGGCTCGGAACTCTACCTTTGGGTAGGGAACATAGAGTTTTCCGCCTGAGGGGTTATTCCTTGGCTCGGATTCCCCACCCCCCTGGGCAGTTCTCCTCCCCTCCCCCTATCGGCCAACCGAAAGCTTCCTGGTATGGTTTGTTGGCTTTGCTTCCGTGTCCAGGTTCAGCCTCCAGGGGCCAGTGGATGAAGGACAGGCCAAAACCTGGACTGAGAAAGAAAGGGAAGGCAGTGACCCACGTGAGGGCTTCTGGACAGGGGGAGGCGGGGGATGGAATGTTCAGCGCGAGCCAGCCTGCGCTCTTTCCCCGCTTCTCCTTTCCTACAGCTGCTGCTCTTCATCCCGCCTCAAATGATCATATGGTTTCCTGAAAGGCAGAGAAGGGTCACTTGTGGTTGGGTATTCTAGGCTTTGCTGGGAGAAATTAACCCAGAATGGGTGTATATTATTTCACTGATTTCCAAGCTATTGTGGGTGAGAGTGAAATGGGAGCCTAGGCGCTGAGGGAGGTTGTATTACTTCCCCCCTCCCCCATCTGTATCTGATTCCCTTCCCCTCCGCTTACCTCAGCATGTCCCTGAGGTAGATCTAACCCAACTGTAGCTGGATTATGGCTCTCCTAAGAAATTTGTGGAATGGTGTCTATTTCAAGTTTAGACTACAGTAGATCACCATTTATGTTCACAGTCCCTTCTCCATTTACGCCTTAAAATCTAGGTCTTGCCCAGTCCCAGCCTGCCACTTCTCCAGCTATGGGACATTGAGGAGATGGAGAAAATCTCTCCCTTACTGTGTCAACCTGAAGTTGACAACCACAAGCTGTACTGGTTAGCTCTAATGCTCTTGCTCACTGTTTTGGAATGGTCGAGGCAAGGAAAAGGGTATGGGATAAAGGAAGGGGGTGTCTGGGCTTCTTTTTGCTTGCTGTAGAGAAAGAGATCCAGAAAGAGATCAAAGACAAGGCATTGGCAGCACTGAAAATGAATTAACCGTTTACTATCCCTGATGTTTCTCTGCTTTCTGCTTGTCGGGTGGGACAGAAAGAGTTGGTAGGAAAAGAGTGAGCAAGGAATTCAGAGTCTCTAGCCACAGATTAGTTTAAAACTAATCAGACCTCTAGAGCAAGGGGGAGAAAGAAATTGCCTTTTATTCCTTCTTTCTAGGCTGGATTTGAAAGATATTTTACTCCAAAGCTGGCAGTGAAATAACCATTGCTCTGATCTCATCTTTGGAGACATTCTTGGGCCCTTAAGGAGGGGGAGGAGATAGTAAACAATCAATCAAGCACAGGCTTTGTCCTGGATTCCTCTCCTCTTAGCTTATAGAATTGATGACTCTTGGCAGTCCTCTGGAATCTGTTGTGTATTTACACCACTGAATGAGTGTTCAGTGCATTCACAGTGAACAAGTGAATAAATAAATGAACAGATGTTTCTTCTGGGTTGGCAGTGTAGACAGTTGAACCAACTGGAGCACCCTACTGGGAGTCAGGACCCTGGGACCTGTACCTAGCACATCACATGTGGACATGGAAATGTGCCTAATATACTCCCAGGGCTATTTTTATTGTTGGAGGCAGTTGCAGCACGTACAAGAAGCCAGTGCTTTTCAAACTGTACCATTAGTGAGTCTGAAATCAACTTAGTGGGTCAGAACCAGCATTAAAAATTAATGAAATAAAATTAACATTCTCAAAGTGTCCAGTACCTAGTGAGACTGGGCATTTTTTGGCAAAACCTTTGTTTCATATATATATGTGTACATATATATGTGTATGTTTTCTGTATCATGATGTAAAATGTATTTCTTAGGTCAAAAAGAGTAAGCCATTGAAGGAAGTTATATTGGCAAATAAAAAGAACAGATAAACATTTGATATTATTTGATGTTCCCATTAGGCTTCTTTGGTTATAAACAATCGAGAGTGATTCCAGCTAATTTAAGAAGAATTATTTATTAGATGGAAATGGTGCTGCTCAGAGAATTTAAGGGGAAATTAAGTCCAAAACAGGGGAGTGCTATATGGAAGGAACGAATAGAGGATTTTGTTTCCAGGTGAATCCATTCCAGCTATTTTAGTTTTTTTTGCTATTCTGCCCAGGAGTCCAGGGAGAGGATGCCACTGGCCCCATAGCCCCCTTGGCTCGAGGACAGAGTTCCTCCATTGACAGGCCCATCAGATTACCCGGTGAAGGAGGGAGGTTCTCCAAAGCATAACACAAGTGCTGTTATGAGTGGAGGGGAAAGGAGGCTGAGTGGCAAAAGCAACAGAATAGCTCAGTTCATTAGACTTTGGCATAGATGATTCTCTGATTCTCTTTTCTTTTTTAAAAATCGTTTTTATCAAAGAAATATATGGGTATGATTTTTAAAAGATCTTGTAGTATCAAAAGGCTTTTAAAAGAAAATAGTAGTCCTCTACCCCAAGTCTTAATGCAGTAACCACTTTCAACTTTTAGCTGTTTGATCTGGTGTTTACCTCCGTGTTTCTAAATACTATGCTTATAGTGGTGTTCCTTGATTTTTCAGTTTTAGACACCTACTGACTTCATGTTGTAGGAATTATAGGAAGATTTATTATAAACCACCCTCCAACATACATATATTCCCTTCCCTTTTCCCATCCTCCCAATGTAATTATATCACAACTTTTGGTTAAACTGATTCCTGGTTAATAGTATTGTGGGTAAGAGCATGACTCTGGAAATCTGGCAGAGGTGGGCTCCAGTCAGTACTTCCAAAGATCATTTTGGTAGATTACTTTAGTGGGTTTGCCTATTCTGGACATTTCATGTAAATGGAATTATAAGGTATGTGATCATTTGTAATTGGCTTCTTTTCCTTAGCATAATGTTTTTAAGGTTCATCCAAGATATATGAATCAGTACTTAATTCTTTTTTTATGACTGAATAGTATTCCATTGTGTGCATATCATCGTGGATATATTTATCATGAATAAATGTTGATGGACATTTGGGTTGTTTCTACTTTTTTGGCTATTATGAATAATGCTGTTATGAACATTCATGTATAAACTTTTATGTGGATGTTTGTTTTCAGTTCTCTTGGAGAGAAATACTGAGTAGTAGAATTGCTGGGTCAGAACATTTGCATTTTAAAAGAGGATTCATCTGGAATCATTGATGTTTACCCCAATGGAATGGATGAATTCTAAAATGGTGGAAGCTCTGTCTCTGTAACACTCTTGAGCAGCAGAAGCTTTCAAGTTTAGTGATAGCCTGTTTCTCCCATCAAGTCTGCTCCCTGCTCAGCCCATAAATTACTCCTTGGACCACCGTTTCATCTCTTCCATTCATTTGCCAGGTTTCTGCTTTCAGTAGTAGCTGATGTCTCTAAGCCTGCCAGGAATTTGAGGAATCCTGGCTTTTGCCAGAGGAGCAAGGGGAAGATCTGGGAGGGTGGCCCAGTCACCAGGCATTTGGCACCATTTGCCCATATTTCTCTAGGGTGGAGGGGGTGTGCCCCCAGATGGTTTCGGTTCCAGACACGTGTACTCAGAGTGGGTGGGGACCAGCTTCCCCGTCTGCTGGTAATTACGGTACGTGCCTCTTTGGGTCATAATGCAGAGTCTTGCAAAATACCTTTGTTCCTGGGGGTGGAGAGATTTAGTTGGGGGTACAGGTATGTGCGAGGGAGGCTAGTGGCCCAGATTTGAGCTGGACAGCAGGGACAGGAAGAGGAGAAGAAAATATAGGGTAGGACGGAGATTGGTGGATTAATAAAAAAGAGGGAATTGATCTTCTAGGGTCTGGGGGGATAGAAGCAGAAATCACAAAGTAAAGTAATCAGAGACTAGAGAGGACAGAGTCACTTGTGCTTGGCCCTTTGAGAGGAAAAGAGGCTGAGACTTGCAGCTTCATTCCAGACTGTTGGGTTTCCTGGAGAAGGCTGCTCAGCAAAAGGGTGCTTCCTTCAGAGTAGAGACTTCAGGTAATGGGAAGAGCTGCCCCATTCTGGGAGCCATCCCACCTCCCTTTTCTCATTTCACCTGCCAGTTACCCCTATCAGCCCTCTGTGCATGTCTAGCCCATGCCTCTGGACAGGTAGCCAGACAAAAGGCAGACACCTGTTTTGCTGGCTAATCTGTGGGGAGGAGCAGGAATGATTCTTTATGTCATACCCAACAAAGGGCCTTTTCTAGAGAGCCCTGCAGAAGGAGTAGGATCAAGGGCACCCCAAACCTGAGAACTGAGTGGGTTTGGAGTGTTAGCCGGGTGAGGGTAGGCTCCTAACTACTCCATCTGGCTCTCTCCTTCGACTTTATGGGCCTTTTCTCATCCTGTGCTTCTTGGGAGCCGGTGTTCTAAGGGGCTGACTATTTCCATTTCTCAGAGTGAAGAAAGTGAGATGACTGCCACAGCAACTTGAGACCATAGCAACCACATACGCATTTGGACTGGGAGAGGGGACAAGATTGAGGGACCAAATGATGGAGGAGTAGGCTAAGGGGTGAGGATGAGTTAAGGATGTAATCTCCACTTCCCTTACTTCCTCTTAGAAAGAATCCTACCCCTGTCCCCAAATACCACCCGGTCCTCATGGCCTCTATTTAAGCTTGGGGAGTGAGAGCTGGGGAAAACTAGGCGTTTCCCATAGATCTTTTCCTATTCACATGAGCCTGTAGTGTGAGAACCTCTGGGGCCTCCCTGTTTATCTCTTTCTCTCTTCTCTGTAGTGCCTCTCCTTAGCGTCTTGATCTCCAACCCCTCAGCTATGTGTTTACCCCCTCCCTGCTT